>CAXIWW010000817.1:47500-100000 GCA_964036315.1 Acanthosepion esculentum
AATTCAACTTTTATTTACAACAAAAATTAATTTAATTTGCATAAATTAAAGAAAATTCGATCAATAATTATCGATTCATTTCCAAATGAAATCAATTTCCTTTCCACATCTTCGGTCAACCATTGATGGTCGGAGACAAAGGAGGCAAAAAAGGTACAAAAATGAGTGAAGAAAAAAAAATTTCAAAGAATGAATTTAACAAAATAAATTTTATTTACAAAAAAAAAAAAAAATTTTTTTTTTTTTTTAAATAATTTTGAAAATTTTTAATAAATATTTTCCATCGTTTTTAAAACAAACAAACAATTTTCGGCTGGAAACAAAAATCGTCGGCCAATTTTCAGATTTTTTCGGGAATTTAAACAAAACTTTTTTCGGCGGAACCGAAAAAATTTCTTGTTTCGTCGAAAAATAAAAATGGCCAAATTTATTTGAACGAAAATCGACAAATTCTTCATCCATTTGAAACTTTTGAAGAAGTTTTCCTTCTTCGTACCAGACAAAGAATTCCGACTCTGTTTCTCTTGACCCCCACAAATTCCCAGTCGTGGGATCGGCACGAAGGCGGGGGAGATAATCACTCACCCCCAGCGACCCCCCGGGGTGGATTGTTTTTAGTTTTTCACCATTTTCATTAAAACAAACAATTTTTTGAAAATTCTTTTTGCAAGCAAAAATTTTTTTCTTAATTTGACACAAAGAAGAAAATTGATTTTCTTTTCTGTCAATTGTTTGTTTTATTTGTAAAAATGGCGGATCTTTTTTTTGCTCCAAAAAGAAAATTCTTCTTCCCGACCCCCAAATATTTACTCCTCCTTCGTTCTTCAAAAACTCCAGGCCACAGACAACGAGAATGTCTTCCGAAAGGCGACACATGTCCCAGGGGCAGAATTCCTTTCCTCCGTCCGTTAAGGGACATCGGCCGACCAGTTCCCCAGAGTCACTGAATTCTAGGATCGAACCGCTTTCAAAATCGCCAACAAAGACGCGATTGTCTTCGTCGCCGGCGACAATCGATGAAATAAGCAGCAGGTTCGATCCTCGCAGACGGCATTCACGTTCCAGCTGCAAATGCCCGGATGTCTCTGCCTCCCACACGATTATTTCTTCCTTCAGTGACTCTAGGGAGTCGCTGCACCATTTCGGAAATGTCACCAGCCAACGCCCTTTCTCTTGAGGTGCAAACGATTGGCGGAGCCGCGCAGAAAGCTCCGCTCCCGTCAACCTCAGTCCGCAGACGACGTCCTCGTCGTCGGCGCCGTCCGTCGACAAGTGACGCACGGTGTGGCGCCAGGTCGTCACCTTCTTTAAAAGGTCTTCTCTCTCCTGGAGGGAGCGGCGCCATTTTCTATCCAGTTCGGACGCCGACGCTCTCATATCGTCGCACAGCTTTCCCAACTTGAGCCGCGTCCCTTCAACGAAGGTCTCGAATTCCGCCCACAGTTTGGAGCATTTAGTGTCGCAATCCGTTGACAGTTGGCCAATGGATTGCCTCGACAGCTCGTTCGTTGCCCGGATGTGGATTTCGAAATCTCGGAGTTGCCGCTCCAGGGTGGGGCCGCCTTCCTGCTTCGCCTTCGACGCCTCCTCCCTCAGCGACAGCGGACGAGGCGGACACTGAGGGGAGGCGGTCACGTGATCTCGGTAACAAGAGACACACAGACAGACGTTGCACCGATCGCAGAAGGCGTCCTTCGATTGGCGGTGCCGTCGACAGTCGTCCGTCGTGATGACCCGGATGGCCTCCCCCCTTGACACACCCGACAAGTCTTTGGTCCCGTGTCCTGGTTGGTATCTCTTGTGGCATCTCTGGCAGTTCTGGCACAAGATTTTCTCGCAATCCTTGCACCAAATCTGGCCAGACGATTCCATGTCGTCTTCAATGCACCAGTCGCACCGCCATTCGCTGGATTCCAGCTGACGGCGCCTGAAAGCCTTCACCAAAAATGGTGACAGTCTCAAATCGTCACCGGTCAAAGGTTGCTGGCACTGGGGACACGGGGCCTTTTCTTCCAGAATCGTATCAACACACGACCGGCAGAAGGAATGCAGACATGGCAATGTCTTTGATGACATGTCCAACATTTGGTCGCATTTCGAGCATGGGAATGTCATTTCTTCACTCACGTTTGATGCCATTTTGAAAATTTCTTCCCGAGATAAAAATCAATCTGAAAAGAAAAAAAATGTCAAAGGTCAAAATCAGGAAAAGACGAAAAAAAAAAATGTCCATTTATAAAACCGGACAAAAAATGACCCAAAATTTCGAGATTTTACAAGAAAAATGAAATATAAATGAAGGGGAGGAGAAGAGTTGGGCGATAAATGAAATATTGAGAGAGTGGGGAAAGGAGAGGGTGTTTATCAATAAAGAAAGAGAAGGAGAACAACAATTCGAGAAAGGGAAGGAAAGAAAGGGTAAAAGAAACAGAAAGGGAGAGAGGTGGGTGATCCAATTTGCTGCCTTCACAGTCACATTTAACTTTCTCTCTTCATCATTTTTAAAAATGTTAATATTACTTCCGATTATTTTTTTGATTTTCTTTGAAAAAAGACATTTTTATTACCACTTGCTAAGTTTCTATTTATCTTGTTCGCCAATCTTAAGCTAGTATGGCACAAGGCCAATAGAAACGAGTAAATGTGGTACACACATGAAAACCGAAAATAATTGATTTTTTTCCCCGTTTCGACACAGAGCAAAATTGATCCCTCATTTTGGGCACATTTACTGGACGTTTAACTCAAAATTTTACGTCAGGTTTAAAATGAATTTTGAAAAATGCAGAATCTTTCTTGAAGCTTTTATTTTAGATTTAATTCCAAGAAAAATCAGCAAGATAGAGAGATAGATAGATAAATAGATAGATAGATATGAAAAGGACTGAGATAAATAAATAGATAGATATGGAAAGGGCTGAGATAAACAGATAGACCAGTCAATATGAGAGAGAGAGGGGGTAGGCAGGAAGGTAAGAATAAAACGTTTTTCTCCAAATATGAGTTCGGTTAAAAATATAGAGGAAAATCCATTAAAAAAAATCAAAATTTCTCGTAATGTGAGGAACCCGTAATTAGAATTAGATAGATAGATAGATAGATAGATAGATAGATAGATAGATAGATAGATAGATAGATAGATATGAAAAAGATAGATAGATATGAAAAGGATAGATAGATATGAAAAAGATAGATAGATAGATAGATAGATAGATAGATAGATAGATAGATATGAAAAGGATAGATAGATATGAAAAAGATAGATAGATAGATAGATAGATAGATAGATAGATATGAAATAGACGGATACATATAAAAAAAATAGATAGTTAGATATGAAAAAACAGATAGATATGTAAAGGATAGATAGATATATAGATATGAAAACGGTAAATAGATAGATATAAATTAGATAGATAGATATGAAAATGATAGTTATGAAAAAAGAAAGATAGATAGATAGTTAGATAGAAATAAAGAAATGAAGAAGGAAAGAAAGGATGAAAGAAAGAAAGAAAGAAAGAAAGGAAGAAAGAAAGAAAAAGGAAAGAAAGAAACAGATTGCCACAGACAGACGAACAGAAATATAATATGCATAAAACAATGTGGAATATTGTTGCCTGGCAACGAAATATACACACAACCCACCCTCGTGTCACCCTAACAGGCACAATATATATAATGGTGTGTCACTTGAATAATTCACCAAAAAACAGATGGAAAAAGACCCATAAATAGGTCTGAAATAGATAGATAGATAGATAGATAGAAAGATAGATAGATAGGTATGACAAGGACAGAGAGATTGATAGATAGATATGAAACGGATAGATAGATAGATAGATATGAAAAAGATAAAGAAAGAAAGAAAGAAAGAAAGAAACAAATAAAGAAAAAAAGAAACAGATTCCGAGAGACAGATGAATAGAAAATAGTATGCATAAAACTATGTGGATGATTGTTGCCTGGCAACGAAATATACACACAACAGATCCTCGTGTCACCCTGACATGCACATTATATATAAGGGTGTGTCACTTCAATCATTCACCAAAAAACAGCTTAGTACGATGGAAAAAGGCCCATAAACTTAATAAAAACAAAATTTTATGTGAAAAAGTTTCTATTATTGATAAGAGAAAAGACTAATTTATTTTTAATTATTTTTGAAAGTTTTTATTCTTTTCTAGCAGGTCCGGAATTTTGGTTGAAAATCTTGTTTTTTTTTAACTTAGGTCAGAGGTCGCGTAATATTTTTGGCCATAGTTATTTTAGCGGTTTTTTCAGTTAGAAACATCATTAATTTAGAAATTCTTGCCTACATACATAGGACTGAGATAGATAGATAGATAGATAGATAGATAGATAGATAGATAGATAGATAGATAGATAGATATGACAAAATAGATAGTTAGATATGAAAAAGACAGATAGATATATAGATATGAAAACGGTAGATAGATAGATATAAAATAGATCGATATGAAAAAGATAGATAGTTATGCAAAATATAGATAGATAGATATGAAAAAGATAGATATAAAAATGATTGATAGATAGAAAGATAGTTAGATATCAAAATGATAGCTAGATATGAAAAAGATAGAAAGATAGATATGAATAAGATAGATATGAAATAGATAGAAATTAAAAAATATATAGTTATATATGAAAAAGACATAGATATGAAAAAGATAGATATATAGATATGAAAACGGTAGATACATAGATAGATATAAAATAGATAGATAGATATGAAAAAGATAGATAGATAGATATGAAAAAGTTAGATAAATATGAAACAGATAGATAGATATGAAATAGATAGATATGAAAAAAATAGGTAGATAGATATGAAACAGATAGATAGATAGATAGATAGATAGATATGAAAAAAGAAAGATAGCTACATAGTTAGATAGAAATAAATAAAGAAGGAAAGAAAGAATGGAAGAAAGAAAGAAGGAAAGTAAGAAACAGATTGCGACAGACAGACGAACAGAAAATAATATGCATAAAACAATGTGGAATATTGTTGCCTGGCAACGAAATATACACACAACCCACCCTCGTGTCACCCTGACATGCACATTATATATAAGGGTGTGTCACTTCAATCATTAACCAAAAAACAACTTAGTACGATGGAAAAAGGACCATAAACTTAATAAATACAAAATTTTCGATGAAAAAGTTTCGATTATTAATAAAAGCAAAGACTAATTTATTTTTAATTATTTTTAAAATGTTTATAATTTTTCTAGCACGTCCGGAATTTTGGTTGAAAATCTTGTTTTTTTAACTTAGGTCAGAGGTCGCGTAATAATTTTTAGCCATAGTTATTTTAGCGGTTTTTTCAGTTGGAAATCTCATTAATCTAGAAATCCTTGCATACATAGATAGGACTGAGTTAGATAGATAGATAGATAGATAGATAGATAGATAGATAGATAGATAGATAGATAGATAGATAGATATGAAAAAATAGATAGTTAGATATGAAAAAGACAGATAGATATGAAAATGTTAGATCGATATATAGATATGAAAACGGTAGATAGATATAAAATAGATCGATATGAAAAATATAGATAGATATGAAAAAGATAGGTAGATATGCAAAATATAGATAGATATGAAAAAGATAGATATGAAAAAGATAGATATGAAAAAGATAGATATGAAAATGATAGATAGATAGATAGATAGATATGAAAAAGATAGATAGATAGATATGAAAAACATAGATAGATAAATAGATAGATATGAAAAAGATAGATATATATGAAATAGATAGATAGATATGAAAAGAATATATAGTTAAATATGAAAACGACAGATAGATACGAAAAAGATAGATAGATATATAGATATGAAAACGGTAGATAGATAGATATAAAATAGATAGATAGATATGAAACAGATAGATAGATATAAAATAGATAGATATGAAAAAGATAGATAGATATGAAACAGATAGATAGATATGAAATAGATAGATATGAAAAAAATAGATAGATAGATATGAAAAAGTTAGATAGATATGAAACACATAAATAAATATGAAAAATATAGATAGATATGCAAAAGATAGATAGATATGAAAAAGATAGATAGATAGATAGATATGAAAAAAGAAAGATGGCTACATAGATAGAAATAAATAAAGAAGGAAAGAAAGAATGGAAGAAAGAAAGAAGGAAAGTAAGAAACAAATTGCGACAGACAGACGAACAGAAAATAATATTCATAAAACAATTTGGAAGATTGTTGCCTGGCAACGAAATATACACACAACCCACCCGCGTGTCTCCCTGACATGCACATTATATATAAGGGTGTGTCACTTCAATCATTAACCAAAAAACAGCATAGTACGATGGAAAAAGGCCCATAAACTTAATAAATACAAAATTTTATGTGAAATATTTCTATTATTAATAAGAGTAAAGACCAAGATAGAAGGAACCTCCATTAATACGATGAAAAACTGCAAACCGTCATACAAAATGCGCCAAAAGCAAAGGTTTATCAACAAAAATTCATGTTTTATTATTAATAGCAATGAAGGAACTATTTTTTAATTTTACTTATTTTTACTTCCCACACTTAATTAATTTTAAAATTGTCTAAAATTTAAAGTCACTACCAAATGGTTTTTAGAAAGAAAGAAAATGAAGAAGAAAGAAATGAAAGAAGCAGACGATAAACGATAATCGATATTTTCAGTCATTTATTAGAAAGATAGATATATAGATATATTTGTATTTGTTTGAGATAGATAGATAGATAGATAGATAGATAGATAGATAGATAGATAGATAGATAGAAAGTAGGTATCTCCAATGATTCGGTGAATAACAGGAATAGGAAAGAAGAATAAAAAAAATTTTAATTTTAATTATTTTCACTTCCCCAACTTAAATTATTTAATAATTTTCTAGAATTTAAAATCTCTACTAAATGTTTTTATTAAACACAGAAATGAAAGAAGCAGACGTTAAATGATAATCGATATTTTCAATCATTTATTGGAAAGACTTTATCAGAAATCTTAACTAAAAATGCATTTCTTTTACCACAGAATCTGAATCAGACATTTAAAAAGGAAAGAAAATTGTTACTAAAAAGATTTTCTCTAAATAAGAGTTTGCTCAAAAAAAAGCGTGGTGCACGAGAAAATCAAATAAAACGAAGCCTTTCTCGTTGGATTCATGAAAACATTTCGGTAAAGTTCGATTATTTGGAAATCGATAGGAAAATTCTGACTTACAATTGATTTCGTTTCGCTTTCAGTGCCAATGAAATTTTTTTTTTCCTAAGACCACAGAGCAAGAAAATGGCGTCTTCTTCTTCGTGTCGCTTCTCGCCAAGTGAAGCCAGCGGGAAGGGGCTGTGACGTCATAGGATTTTAAGGCATTTCATTGGACGAGAATAGTCACACCACGGAAGGAGAGGGCGTTACATGAGATATCAAGGGAGGGAAAAGCACGGAGAAAGTAAGTGAAGGGGTGGGAATGAGGAAAAAAAGAAAGAAGAAAGGCGGGAAAAATCGCTGACGTCACACACACAAGGCCAAGTACATATACAGACACACACACAGACATGTACTGATAGACACACATACTGACATACACACACACACACACCTATTAGAGACGGATATATGTCTATATTTATTCCCCGGAAAGTGTCAGTGAGATAGATACATAGATAAATAATGATATAGTGGCAGGGATAGATAGATACATAATGAACAGTCAGGAATAGATACATAAAGAACAGTGAGAAATAAACCGATAGATAAAGAATGGAGAGTTTACGGATAGTTACACACACACACACACACACACACACACACACACACACACACACACATACATATATAAGTATATATATATATATATATATACATATATATATATATATATTTATATATATATATATATGTAGAGAGAGACAGACAGAGTATAACAATTACACACACACACATATATATATATTTATATATATATACAGAGTAACAAAGACAGACATGTATATATACATATATATATATATATATATATATATATATATATATATTTATTTATTGTGTGTATTTAGTCATCGACTTCTTGTTCCTGTATTGCTTAATATATTGTGTAATTGTCACCTTCGATAATGGCTTATGTAAGCCGAAAGCTTAGATTGGATTAAAAAATATTTATCAATATTGTGATTTTCTTTCATCGTTTAATGATAATGTTATTAAGCTTATCAGACGATATGAAAAGAACTTACATAAAATATATAGACACCACTTATCTATATTATTTAATGAAACATGTATGAATATATATTTATATATACATATATATAGATATATTTATATATACATGTATATAGACATATAGATATATCTAGATAGGTAGATATGAACAAACCTGAATAGATAGATAGATAGATAGATAGATAGATAGATCGATATATATATATATATATATATATATATATATATATATATAGATAGATAGATAGATAGATAGAGAGATAGATATGAAAAGGCCTAAGATAGATAGATATGAAAAGGCCTGAGATAGATAGATAGATAGATAGATAGATAGATAGATAGACAGATACTCTGAAAAGGACTGACAGATACATGGCTATGAAAAGGACAAACAGACAGTTAGATAAGCGACCCTACATAAATGGTGTAAAAAAGAGACCTCCCCCCCTTTTCTTTAAATTAACAGACCGATACGTAGGATAGATAGATAGATAGATATAAATTAATTATCATTATTATATTTTTTTTGACAAAAATATTCCCGTTCACAAGAGTGAGTGTGAGGGTAGGATTTTCTTTTAAATAAAGAGATAGTTATAGAGATATATTTGAATAGGTCTGAAATAGATAGATAGATAGATAGATAGATAGATAGATAGATAGATAGATAAATAGATAGATAGATAGGTATGATAAGGACAGAGAGATTGATAGATAGATATGAAACGGATAGATAGATAGATATGAAAAAGATAAAGAAATAAAGAAAGAAAGAAAGAAAGAAACAAATAGAGAAAAAAAGAAACAGATTCCGAGAGACAGATGAATAGAAAATAGTATGCATAAAACTATGTCGATGATTGTTGCCTGGCAACGAAATATACACACAACAGACCCTCGTGTCACCCTGACATGCACATTATATATAAGGGTGTGTGACTTCAATCATTCACCAAAAAACAGCTTAGTACGATGGAAAAAGGCCCATAAACTTAATAAAAACAAAATTTCATGTGAAAAAGTTTCAATTATTAATAAGAGAAAAGACTAATTTATTTTTAATTATTTTTGAAAATTTTTATTCTTTTCTAGCAGGTCCGGAATTTTGGTTGAAAATCTTGTTTTTTTTAAACTTATGTCAGAGGTCGCGTAATATTTTTGGCCATAGTTATTTTAGCGGTCTGTCTGTCGCAATTTGTTTCTTACTTTCCTTCTTTCTTTATTTATTTCTATCTAACTATGTAGCTATCTTTCTTTTTTCATATCTATCTATCTATCTATCTCTCTTTTTCATATCTATCTATCTTTTGCATATCTATCTATATATTTTTCATATCTATCTATCTGTTTCATATCTATTTATCTTTTTCATATCTATCTGTCTATTTTATATCTATCTACCGTTTTCATATCTATATATCTAACTTTTACATATCTATCTGTCTTTTTCATATCTAACTATATATATTTTTTCATATCTATCTACCGTTTTCATATCTATATATCTATCTATCTTTTTCATATCTATCTGTCTTTTTCATATCTATCTATTTATCTGAGTCCTATGTATGTATGCAAGGACACGAGGGTGGGTTGTGTGCATATTTCGTTGCCAGGCAACAACGTTCCACGTTGTTTTATGCCTATTATATTATTATATTCTGTTCGTCTGTCTGTCGCAATCTGTGTCTTTCTTTCCTTTTTCTTTCTTTCTTTCATTCTTTTTTCCTTTTTGCTTTCTTTCTTTCCTTCTTTCTTTCTTTCTTTCTTTATTTCTATCTAACTATCTAGCTATCTTTCCTTTTTCATATCTATCATTTTCCTATCTATCTATCTTTTGCATATCTATCTATATTTTTCATATCTATCTATTTTTTCATATCTATCTATTTCATATCTATCTATCTTTTTTATATCTATCTATTTTATATGTATCTATCTACCGTTTTCTTATCTATATATCTACCTATCTTTTTCATATATATCTGTTTTTCATATCTAACTATCTATTTTTTTATATGTATCTATCTATTTCGTATCTATCTATCTTATTCATATCTATCTATCTATCTTTTTATATCTATCTATCTTTTTCATATCTATCTATAATTTTGCTTGATAATCTTGTTTTCTTTAACTTAGGTCAGAGGTCGCGTAATATTTTTTAGCCTTAGTCATTTTAGAGTTTTTTTCAGTTGGAAATCTCATTAATTTGGAAATTATTGCATACATACGTAGGACTGAGATAGATAGATAGATAGATAGATAGATAGATAGATAGATATTAAAAGGATTCAGATAGATAGATAGATAGATAGATTTGATATGAAAAGCATATATAGATAGATAGATAGATATGAAAAAAGAAAGATAGCTAGATAGTTAGATAGAAATAAATAAAGAAAGAAAGAAGGAAGGAAAGAAGGAAAGAAAGAATGCAAGAAAGAAACAGATTGCGACAGACAGACGAACAGAAAATAATATGCATAAAACAATTTGGAAGATTGTTGCCTGGCAACGAAATATACACACAACCCACCCGCGTGTCACCCTGATATGCACATTATATATAAGGGTGTGTCACTTCAATCATTCACCAAAAAACAGCATAGTACGATGGAAAAAGGCCCATAAATAGTAAAGAAGAAACTATTTTTTAATTTTAGTTATTTATACTTCCCACACTTAATTAATTTTAAAATTGTCTAAAATTTAAAGTCACTACCAAATGGTTTTTAGAAAGAAAGAAAATGAAGAAGAAAGAAATGAAAGAAGCAAACGATAAATGATAATCGATATTTTCAATCATTTATTAGAAAGATAGATATATAGATATATTTGAACTTGTTTGAGATAGATAGATAGATAGATAGAAAGTAGGTATCTCCAATGATTCGGTGAATAACAGGAATAGGAAAGAAGAATAAAAAAAATTTTAATTTTAATTATTTTCACTTCCCCAACTTAAATTATTTAATAATTTTCTAGAATTTAAAATCTCTACTAAATGTTTTTATTAAACACAGAAATGAAAGAAGCAGACGTTAAATGATAATCGATATTTTCAATCATTTATTGGAAAGACTTTATCAGAAATCTTAACTAAAAATGCATTTCTTTTACCACAGAATCTGAATCAGACATTTAAAAAGGAAAGAAAATTGTTACTAAAAAGATTTTCTCTAAATAAGAGTTTGCTCAAAAAAAAGCGTGGGGCACGAGAAAATCAAATAAAACGAAGCCTTTCTCGTTGGATTCATGAAAACATTTCGGTAAAGTTCGATTATTTGGAAATCGATAGGAAAATTCTGACTTACAATTGATTTCGTTTCGCTTTCAGTGCCAATGAAATTTTTTTTTTCCTAAGACCACAGAGCAAGAAAATGGCGTCTTCTTCTTCGTGTCGCTTCTCGCCAAGTGAAGCCAGCGGGAAGGGGCTGTGACGTCATAGGATTTTAAGGCATTTCATTGGACGAGAATAGTCACACCACGGGACGAGAGGGCGTTACATGAGATATCAAGGGAGGGAAAAGCACGGAGAAAGTAAGTGAAGGGGTGGGAATGAGGAAAAAAAGAAAGAAGAAAGGCGGGAAAAATCGCTGACGTCACACACACAAGGCCAAGTACATATACAGACACACACACAGACATGTACTGATAGACACACATACTGACATACACACACACACACACCTATTAGAGACGGATATATGTCTATATTTATTCCCCGGAAAGTGTCAGTGAGATAGATACATAGATAAATAATGATATAGTGGCAGGGATAGATAGATACATAATGAACAGTCAGGAATAGATACGTAATGAACAGTGAGAAATAAACCGATAGATAAAGAATGGAGAGTTTACGGATAGTTACACACACACACACACACACACATACATATATAAGTATATATATATATATATATATACATATATATATATATATATATATATATATATATATATATATATATGTAGAGAGAGACAGACAGAGTATAACAATTACACACACACACATATATATATATTTATATATATATACAGAGTAACAAAGACAGACATGTATATATACATATATATATATATATATATATATATTTATTTATAGTGTTTATTTAGTCATCGACTTCTTGTTCCTGTATTGCTTAATATATTGTGTAATTGTCACCTTCGATAATGGCTTATGTAAGCCGAAAGCTTAGATTGGATTAAAAAATATTTATCAATATTGTGATTTTCTTTCATCGTTTAATGATAATGTTATTAAGCTTATCAGACGATATGAAAAGAACTTACATAAAATATATAGACACCACTTATCTATATTATTTAATGAAACATGTATGAATATATATTTATATATACATATATATAGATATATTTATATATACATGTATATAGACATATAGATATATCTAGATAGGTAGATATGAACAAACCTGAATAGATAGATAGATAGATAGATAGATAGATATATATATATATATATATATATATATATATATATATATATATATAGATAGATAGATAGAGAGAGAGATAGATATGAAAAGGCCTAAGATAGATAGATATGAAAAGGCCTGAGATAGATAGATAGATAGATAGATAGATAGATAGATAGATAGATAGATAGATAGATAGACAGATACTCTGAAAAGGACTGACAGATACATGGCTATGAAAAGGACAAACAGACAGTTAGATAAGCGACCCTACATAAATGGTGTAAAAAAGAGAGCTCCCCACCTTTTCTTTAAATTAACAGCCCGATACGTAGGATAGATAGATAGATAGATATAAATTAATTATCATTATTATATTTTTTTTTTGGCCAAAAATATTCCCGTTCACAAGAGTGAGTGTGAGGGTAGGATTTTCTTTTAAATAAAGAGATAGTTATAGAGATATATTTGAATAGGTCTGAAATAGATAGATAGATAGATAGATAGATAGATAGATAGATAGATAGATAGATAGATAGATAGATAGATAGATAGATAGATAGGTATGATAAGGACAGAGAGATTGATAGATAGATATGAAACGGATAGATAGATAGATATGAAAAAGATAAAGAAATAAAGAAAGAAAGAAAGAAAGAAACAAATAGAGAAAAAAAGAAACAGATTCCGAGAGACAGATGAATAGAAAATAGTATGCATAAAACTATGTCGATGATTGTTGCCTGGCAACGAAATATACACACAACAGATCCTCGTGTCACCCTGACATGCACATTATATATAAGGGTGTGTGACTTCAATTATTCAACAAAAAACAGCTTAGTACGATGGAAAAAGGCCCATAAACTTAATAAAAACAAAATTTCATGTGAAAAAGTTTCAATTATTAATAAGAGAAAAGACTAATTTATTTTTAATTATTTTTGAAAATTTTTATTCTTTTCTAGCAGGTCCGGAATTTTGGTTGAAAATCTTGTTTTTTTTAAACTTATGTCAGAGGTCGCGTAATATTTTTGGCCATAGTTATTTTAGCGGTCTGTCTGTCGCAATTTGTTTCTTACTTTCCTTCTTTCTTTATTTATTTCTATCTATGTAGCTATCTTTCTTTTTTCATATCTATCTATCTATCTATCTATCTCTCTTTTTCATATCTATCTATCTTTTGCATATCTATCTATATATTTTTCATATCTATCTATCTGTTTCATATCTATTTATCTTTTTCATATCTATCTGTCTATTTTATATCTATCTACCGTTTTCATATCTATATATCTAACTTTTACATATCTATCTGTCTTTTTCATATCTAACTATATATTTTTTTTCATATCTATCTACCGTTTTCATATCTATATATCTATCTATCTATCTTCTTCATATCTATCTGTCTTTTTCATATCTATCTATCTATTTATCTATCTATTTATCTCAGTCCTATGTATGTATGCAAGGACACGAGGGTGGGTTGTGTGCATATTTCGTTGCCAGGCAACAATGTTCCACGTTGTTTTATGCCTATTATATTATTATATTCTGTTCGTCTGTCTGTCGAAATCTGTTTCTTTCTTTCCTTTTTCTTTCTTTCTTTCTTTCTTTCCTTTTTCTTTCTTTCTTTCTTTATTTCTATCTAACTATCTAGCTATCTTTCCTTTTTCATATCTATCTATCAATCTCTCTGTCCTTATCATACCTATCTATCTATCTATCTATCTATCTATCTATCTATCTATCTATCTATCTATCTATTTCAGACCTATTCAAATATATCTCTATAACTATCTCTTTATTTAAAAGAAAATCCTACCCTCACACTCACTCTTGTGAACGGGAATATTTTTGGCCAAAAAAAAAATATAATAATGATAATTAATTTATATCTATCTATCTATCTATCCTACGTATCGGGCTGTTAATTTAAAGAAAAGGTGGGGAGCTCTCTTTTTTACACCATTTATGTAGGGTCGCTTATCTAACTGTCTGTTTGTCCTTTTCATAGCCATGTATCTGTCAGTCCTTTTCAGAGTATCTGTCTATCTATCTATCTATCTATCTATCTATCTATCTATCTATCTATCTATCTATCTATCTATCTATCTATCTCAGGCCTTTTCATATCTATCTATCTTAGGCCTTTTCATATCTATCTCTCTCTCTATCTATCTATCTATCTATATATATATATATATATATATATATATATATATATATATATATCTATCTATCTATCTATCTATCTATCTATTCAGGTTTGTTCATATCTACCTATCTAGATATATCTATATGTCTATATACATGTATATATAAATATATCTATATATATGTATATATAAATATATATTCATACATGTTTCATTAAATAATATAGATAAGTGGTGTCTATATATTTTATGTAAGTTCTTTTCATATCGTCTGATAAGCTTAATAACATTATCATTAAACGATGAAAGAAAATCACAATATTGATAAATATTTTTTAATCCAATCTAAGCTTTCGGCTTACATAAGCCATTATCGAAGGTGACAATTACACAATATATTAAGCAATACAGGAACAAGAAGTCGATGACTAAATAAACACTATAAATAAATATATATATATATATATATATATATGTATATATACATGTCTGTCTTTGTTACTCTGTATATATATATAAATATATATATATGTGTGTGTGTGTAATTGTTATACTCTGTCTGTCTCTCTCTACATATATATATATATATATATATATATATATATATATATATATATGTATATATATATATATATATATACTTATATATGTATGTGTGTGTGTGTGTGTGTGTGTAACTATCCGTAAACTCTCCATTCTTTATCTATCGGTTTATTTCTCACTGTTCATTACGTATCTATTCCTGACTGTTCATTATGTATCTATCTATCCCTGCCACTATATCATTATTTATCTATGTATTTATCTCACTGACACTTTCCGGGGAATAAATATAGACATATATCCGTCTCTAATAGGTGTGTGTGTGTGTGTATGTCAGTATGTGTGTCTATCAGTACATGTCTGTGTGTGTGTCTGTATATGTACTTGGCCTTGTGTGTGTGACGTCAGCGATTTTTCCCGCCTTTCTTCTTTCTTTTTTTCCTCATTCCCTCCCCTTCACTTACTTTCTCCGTGCTTTTCCCTCCTTTGATATCTCATGTAACGCCCTCTCGTCCCGTGGTGTGACTATTCTCGTCCAATGAAATGCCTTAAAATCCTATGACGTCACAGCCCCTTCCCGCTGGCTTCACTTGGCGAGAAGCGACACGAAGAAGACGCCATTTTCTTGCTCTGTGGTCTTAGGAAAAAAAAAATTTCATTGGCACTGAAAGCGAAACGAAATCAATTGTAAGTCAGAATTTTCCTATCGATTTCCAAATAATCGAACTTTACCGAAATGTTTTCATGAATCCAACGAGAAAGGCTTCTTTTTATTTGATTTTCTCGTGCCCCACCCTTTTTTCTGAACAAACTCATACTGAGAGAAAATCTTTTTAGTCACAATTTTCTTTCGTTTTTAAATTTTTTAAATGTCTGATTCAGATTCTGTGGTAAAAGAAATGCATTTTTAGTTAAGATTTCTGATAAAGTCTTTCCAATAAATGATTGAAAATATCGATTATCATTTAACGTCTGCTTCTTTCATTTCTGTGTTTAATAAAAACATTTAGTAGAGATTTTAAATTCTAGAAAATTATTAAATAATTTAAGTTGGGGAAGTGAAAATAATTAAAATTAAAATTTTTTTTATTCTTCTTTCCTATTCCTGTTATTCACCGAATCATTGGAGATACCTACTTTCTATCTATCTATCTATCTATCTATCTATCTATCTATCTATCTATCTATCTATCTATCTATCTATCTATCTATCTATCTCAAACAAATACAAATATATCTATATATCTATCTTTCTAATAAATGACTGAAAATATCGATTATCGTTTATCGTCTGCTTCTTTCATTTCTTTCTTCTTCATTTTCTTTCTTTCTAAAAACCATTTGGTAGTGACTTTAAATTTTAGACAATTTTAAAATTAATTAAGTGTGGGAAGTATAAATAACTAAAATTAAAAAATAGTTTCTTCTTTACTATTTATGGGCCTTTTTCCATCGTACTATGCTGTTTTTTGGTGAATGATTGAAGTGACACACCCTTATATATAATGTGCATATCAGGGTGACACGCGGGTGGGTTGTGTGTATATTTCGTTGCCAGGCAACAATCTTCCAAATTGTTTTATGCATATTATCTTCTGTTCGTCTGTCTGTCGCAATCTGTTTCTTTCTTTCATTCTATCTTTCCTTCTTTCTTTCCTTCTTTAATTATTTCTATCTAACCATCTAGCTATCTTTCTTTTTTCATATCTATCTATCTATCTATCTTTTTCATATCTATCTATCTTTTGCATATCTATCTATATTTTTCATATTTATCTATGTGTTTCATATCTATCTTACTTTTTCATATCTATCTATCTATCTATTTGTTCATATCTATCTATTTATTTCATATCTATCTATCTGTTTCATATCTATCTATCTTTTTCATATCTATCTATTTTATATCTATCTACCGTTTTCATATCTATATATCTATCTATCTTTTTCGTATCTATCTGTCTTTTTCATATCTAACTATATATTCTTTTCATATCTATCTATTTCATATCTATCTATCTATCTATCTTTTTCATATCTATCTAACTATCTATCTTTTTCAGATCTATCTATCCTTTTCAGATCTCTCTATCTATTTATCAATCTTTTTCATATCTATCTTTTTCATATCTATCTATATTTTGCATATCTATCTATCTTTTTCAGATCTATCTATATTTTTCATATCGCTCTATTTTATATCTATCTACCGTTTTCATATCTATATATCAATCTATCATTTTCATATCTATCTGTCTTTTTAATATCTAACTATCTATTTTTTCATATCTATCTATCTATCTATCTAACTCAGTCCTATGTATGTATGCAAGGATTTCTAAATTAATGAGATTTCCAACTGAAAAAACCGCTAAAATAACTATGGCTAAAAATTATTACGCGACCTCTGACCTAAGTTAAAAAAAAACAAGATTTTCAACCAAAATTCCGGACGTGCTAGAAAAATTATAAACATTTTAAAAATAATTAAAAATAAATTAGTCTTTACTTTTATTAATAATCGAAACTTTTTCACATAAAATTTTGTGTTTATTAAGTTTATGGGCCTTTTTCCATCGTACTAAGTTGTTTTTTCGTTAATGATTGAAGTGACACACCCTTATATATAATGTGCATGTCAGGGTGACACGAGGGTTGGTTGTGTGTATATTTTGTTGCCAGGTAACAATCTTCCACATTGTTTTATGAATATTATTTTCTGTTCGTCTGTCTGTTGCACTCTGTTTCTTTCTTTCCTTCTTTCCCCACTCTCTAATTATTTTATTCTCTCCCCCCCTACCAAGTCTTCTTCTCCCCTTCATTTATTTGGGATTTTAGAAGAAAATAATTTCCTTTCCGGATATCCATTTGTTTTTCTTGTAAAATCTCGAAATTTTTGGGTCATTTTTCGTCCGTTTTTATAAATGTACTTTTTTTTTTGTCTTTTTCTGATTTTGAACTTAGACATTTTTTTTCTTTTCTTTTCTTTTCAGTTTTGATTTTTAACTTGGGAAGAAATTTTCAAAATGGCATCAAATGTAACTGAAGAAATGACATTCCCATGCTCGAAATGCGACCAAATGTTGGACATGTCATCAAAGACATTGCCATGTCTGCATTCCTTCTGTCGGTCGTGTGTTGAGATGATAGTGGAAGGAAACGGACCGTGTCCCCAGTGCCAGCAACCTGTGACCGGTGGCGATTTGAGACTGTCACCATTTTTGGTGAAGGCTTTCAGGCGCCGTCAGCTGGAATCCAGCAAATGGCGGTGCAACAGTTGCTTTGAAGCGAACGGAAGAGAATCGACCGTCCAAATGTGGTGCCAGGAATGCGAGAATCTCCTGTGCCAGTCCTGCGGGAGATCCCACTCCGGACACGAGACCAAAGACTTGTCGGGCATTGCGAGGTTGGAGGCCGTGAGGGTCATCACGACGGACGACTGTCGACAGCACCGCCTATCCAAGGACGCCTTCTGCCGGCGGTGCAACGTGTGCCTGTGTAAAATATGTTACCAGGATCACGTGGTCACCTCCCCTCAATGTCCGCCTCGTCCGCTGTCGGTGAGGGAGGAGGCGTCGAAGGGGAAGAAGTACCGCCCCACCCTGGAGCGGGAACTCCGCCAGTTCGAAATCGACATCCGGATGAGGAACGAGCAAACGAAGCGATCCATTGACAAACTGTCAACGGATTGCGAATCCGAATGCCTAAAACTTGTTCGGGATTTTGATGAATTCGTGGCAGAGGCACGGCTCAAGTTGGCAGAGTTGTGCGATCATATTAAAGTGATGACGTACGAACTGCAGGCGAACTGGCGCCACACCCTCGAGGAGAGAGAAGACCTTTTAAAGAAGGTGGAAATCTGGCAGCACACATTGGAACATTTGTCGACGGACGACGCCGGCGATGAGGACGTTGTCGCAGGTATAAGGTTGACGGGAGCGGAGCTTTCTGCGCGGCTCCGTCAATCGTTTGCACCTCAAGAGAAAGGACGTTGGCTGGTGACATTTCCGAAATGGTGCAGCGACTCCCTAGAGTCACTAAAGAAAGAAATAATCGTGTGGGAGGCAGAGACATCCGGGCATTTGCAGATGGAAAGTGAATGCCGTCTGCAAGGATCGAACCCGCTGTATATTACATCGATTGTCGCCGGCGACGAAGACAATCGAGTCTTTGTTGGCGATTATAGAAGCAGATCGATCCTAGAATTCAGTGACTCTGGGGTACTGGTCGGCCAATGTCCCTTAACGGACGGAGGAAAGGAATTCTGCCCCCGGGACATGTGTCGCCTTTCGGAAGATATTTTGCTTGTCTGTGGCCTGGAGGTATTGAAGAACGAAGGAGGAGTAATTACTTGTGGGTCGGGAAGAATTTTCTTTTTGGAGCAAAAAAAATATCCACCATTTTTACAAATAAAACAAACAATTGACACAAAAGAAAATCAATTTTTTTCTTTGTGTCAAATTAAGAAAAACATTTTTGCTTGCGAAAAGAATTTTCAAAAAATTGTTTGTTTTAATGAAAATGGTCAAGAACTAAAAACAATCCACCCCGAGGGGTCGCTGGGGGTGAGTAATAATTCCCCCCGCCTTCGTGCCGATCCAACGACTGGGAATTTGCGGGGGTCAAGAGAAACAGAGTCGGAATTCTTTGTCTGGGACGAAGAAGGAAAAACTCTTCAAAAGTTTGGAATGGATGAAGAATTTTTGGATTTTCGTTCAAATAAATTTGGCCATTTTTATTTTTCGACGAGACAAGAAATTTTTTCTGTTTCGCCGAAGAAAATTTTGTTTAAATTCCCGAAAAAATCTGAAGTTTGGCCGACGATTTTTGTTTCCAGCCGAAAATTGTTTGTTTCTTTTAAAAACGATGGAAAATATTTATTAAAAATTTTCAAAATTATTTAAAAAAAAAAATTATTTTTTCTCTTTGTAAATAAAATTTATTTTGTTACATTCATTCTTTGAAAATTTTTTTCTTCACTCATTTTTGTACTGTTTTTGCCACCTTTGTCTCCGACCTTCAATGGATGACAGAAGATGTGGAAAGGAAATTTATTTCATTTGGAAATGAATCGATAATTATTGATCGAATTTTCTTTAATTTATGCAAATTAAATTAATTTTTGTTGTAAATAAAAGTTGAATTTTTCGTCGGATAACAATATGAGTTCAGTCAAATAATTGTAAGTTTCTTTTTTTCTCTTCTTTTTTTCTTTCTTTTTCTTAGTTTCTTTATTTCTCTTTCTTTTTTCTCCCTTTTTTCTTTTTCTTCCTTTTCTGTTTCTTTTTTGTCTTTTTTTTCTTTTTTTTTTCGGCATTTTTCTCTCTTTTCTTTTTTCTTATCTTCTTTTTTTTTGTATTTTTCTTATTTTATTTTTGTCATTATTGTCTTTTTTTCTTTTCTTTTTCTCTCTTTTTCTTTCCCTCCGTTTTCTCTTTCTTTCTCTCTCTTCTTTCCTGTCTCGTTTTTTTTCTTTCTTTTCGTCTCATTTTCCTTCTTTCTCTCTTTCTTTTCTCTCTTCTTTTTTCTTGCTTTCTTTTTCTTTTTCTCCCTTTCTCTTCTTATATTCTTTGTTCCTTTTTTTTCTTTCTTTCTTTCTTTTTTCTTCCTTTTCTTTTTAATTTCCGACTTTCTCTTTTTTTTTCTCTCTTAACTTTTTCTCCTTTTCTTTCTTTCTGTTTCTCGGATAAAAAAAACAAGAAATGTGTTTTTTTTCTTTTTCTTCGTGGATGTCGGGGAGGACCGTGAATTTTCTGTAATGTGCCTTTCGTTCTTCTTCTGCCCTGAAAGAGATTTTGTCTTTATTTTGTTTAAAGACATTCGAAGACTGACATTTGGCAACGATCTGGAGAGAATAAAACCAAAAAGAAGGGGGAGAGATTTTTTAAAAAGACAAGAAAGAATCGGTAATTTCTAAGGCGAAAATTCCAGACGGAAATTCCTAGGAAGATTTTTTTAAGGTCCTGGCCCCGTGGGGGGTGGGGGCAATCTTCGGAAAAGAGATTCCAACAAGAATTCAATATTTCATTCCCTCTTTGGAGATTTTAGAGGCAAACTCAAAGATTGATGTCAAATGGAAAATGGAATCGGTAAACCGTGTTCATGAAAACTATCGATCAGTCTATCTATCTTTCTATCTCTCAGTCTATGTATCAGTAACTCTGTCTAGCTATTTGAAAGAGATGGGGAGAGAATATATATATATATATATATATATGTATACATATATATATATGTATTCATATAGATATATGTATACATATAAATATATATATATATATATATATATACATTTATATATATATATGTATACATATATATATGTATACACATATATATATACACACATATATATATATGTATACATATATATATGTATATATATATATGTATATATATATATGTATATATATATGTATACATATATATATATATGTATACATATATATATATGTATACATATATATATATATATACATTTATATATATATATGTATACATATATATATGTATACATATATATATACACACATATATATATGTATACATATATATATATGTATATATATATATGTATATATATATATGTATACATATATATATATGTATCCATATATTTATATATGTATACATATATACATATATATATATGTATACATATATACAATATATACATATACATATATATATATACATATACATATATATATATGTATACATATATATATATGTATACATATACATATAGATATATATACATTTATATATATATGTATACATATATATATGTATACATATATATATACACACATATATATATATGTATACATATATATATATGTATATATATATGTATACATATATATATATGTATACATATATTTATATATGTATACATATATATATATATATATATATATATATATATATAACATGATAAAAATATAGTTTTAAGTGATAATATATCTATAAGCTATAAATGCGTCATATTGGCATAGTACTCACGGTTGACGGTCAAATCTGAACTGTATTTGTCTGCAAAATTTTATTGGTATTTTTAAATAATCTTCTACATTTACAGCAGAATGGAATTTTTCATTACAATTTGTTTCTGGGGCTTAATATAGCAAATTTACCAAAAATGAACCTGGATATTTACTAACTGAGCATAGAAACACTATTTGATTAATTAATTCAATATAATTACTTATTATTCATTATACTAGTATTATCTCTGAATATACATCAAAGGATTTAATACTGAAAAATGAAGAGACTTCAAATCACAGAAATGTGGATCTACAGAAGGATGGTGAGGATACTCATGACTGAATATGTAAGTAACGATAAAGTTTAGCGAAAATGGAAACAAGAAGTTAACTTAAGGTGACAGTTGAAATTACTATGGCACATAATGTGTAAAGAAGGCTTGGAAAATCTGATACTCACAGGAAAGATTGACGACAGGAAAGATAGATGAAAACAATGCATAACCTATTTAGTGAGCTTGAGTATATGGATCAAGGTTCAGGAGAAATAACTAAAAGAAAAATCATTAACCCCCAACCTGTGTACAGAAGCAATCTTAGGAGAAGATTGGCTTCGGAGCCAGAGAGCTCGGATAGTGTTCAACCCCATTTTGCTGATAGTGGCGGGCGAGAGAACGCCATTGGGATGTCCCCCGGAAGAAGTCATAACATACTATAGAAATGCATTGGAAATCATTTTATTATAGGAATGCATTGGAAATCATTTTACTATAGGAATGCATTGGAAATCATTTTACTATAGGAATGCATTGGAAATCATTTTACTATAGATTTGCATTGGAAATCATTTTACTATAGATTTGCATTGGAAATCATTTTACTATAGATTTGCATTGGAAATCATTTTACTATAGGAATGCATTGGAAATCATTTTACTATAGATTTGCATTGGAAATCATTTTACTATAGGAATGCATTGGAAATCATTTTACTATGGGAAAGCATTGGAAATCATTTTACTATAGATTTGCATTGGAAATCATTTTACTATAGGAATGCATTGGAATCATTTTACTATAGAAATGAATTGGAAATCATTTTACTATAGGAAGGCATTGGAAATCATTTTACTACAGGAATGCATTGGGAATCATTTTACTATAGGAATGCATTGGAAATAATTTTACTATAGTTTTGCATTGGAAATCATTTTACTATAGATTTGCATTGGGAATCATTTTACTATAGGAATGCATTGGAAATCATTTTAGTATAGGAATGCAATGGGAATCATTTTAGTATAGGAATGCATTGGAAATCATTTTACTATAGGAAGGCATTGGAAATTATTTTACTATAGGAATGCAATGGGAATCATTTTGCTATAGATTTGCATTGGAAATCATTTTACTATAGTTTTGCATTGGAAATCATTTTACTATAGATTTGCATTGGAAATCATTTTACTATAAGTATGCATACGGAATCATTTTACTTTAGGAATGCATTGGAAATCCTTTTACTATAGGAATGCATTGAAAATCATTTTAATATAGGAATGCATTGGGAGTCATAACAATAGTAATGGAAGAAGATATACAGCTACCCCCCAGAACAGCGGTGTCGGGTAAAGGTAGACTGATGACGGGGAAGAGAATGAAAAAGGGAACCCTGCATTTGGTCCCCGTAGAAGGGGAGGGCCCACAAGAGAATGAATTAACCCTGTGTGAGGCAGTAATAGAGACAGCTGAATTAGTGCCATTAGAATAGTGAACCGAGTCGAAGAGCTCAGTGAGTAGGAGGAAGAGTATCAGACACCCCCTCCCAACTCAGAGAGAGAGAGACTAAGAGATAGGGGAAAATTAGACCTGGACTCAAGAAGTAATGAAGAAGACCAGGGCGAAGACTCGAAGGGAAAGGAATAATCAGGTGAAAAGAGAATAGCCGAAACACACCCTGAAGAGAAATTAAAACAATAAGGGAAGGTTAGAGGAACTACTTCGGAAGATGAGATTGAAAGGAATGGAGAAGTCCAAATCTCAGTTGAATAATTATGTGTCGTCAGATAACGACCCTGGTTCATCCCAAACCGATTGTCTGACTGTGGTGGATGTGGATGGAGGGGATGGAGGCGTGAATTGCACCTCACAAAGGACGGAAGAAAGTTAGTGGCATTATTAACTGGCCAGCGATAGTGTCATTGAGTACGATCCTTGGAGGGGAACCACGCGAACCTGTCTGGGCCATCCAATCTGCTAGGAGTTAGTTAGGGGAGGAGAGAGCTGAAGAGTTACGAGTTTAGAAAAAGTTATGGAATAGCTGAGTAAAGAATTAAGCAAGATAAAAGGATAGAAGAAAGATATGAAGAGAAAGATTCAATTATGGAATTGATTGGCAGGATCTTAGCCAATTGTACAGAATTATGGGAACCGATAGTGAAGGGATTCCCCAATGTTACCTTGAATAAAATAGCGGCGCTGATGAAGCCGATAGAAAAGATCGATATGGATCAGTTGAGGAATAAGCTAAATGAGCTGGGTAGGGAGGATATGGCTTGGAAAGGTGATAAACAGATCGCGATAAGTTGGTTAGCAATGATGGGTATATTCATAATTATCGCCATAGGGGGTGTAGCAGTATGGAAGGTTAGAAGAAGCACGAAATTAATTCGCAGTAATCAAATGAGCGTACAGCAGCTCGGGAGGGAGATGCCGAGCAGTGTTCTTTACCATACAGAATCAACAAGAGAATTGCAGAAAAGCCGATGGAAGAAGCCAACGCAGAACCGACACGCTCGGCGGAAAAACCTCCTGCAGCAGAGAGAAGGACCTTGACCAAGAAAAACAAGCCATAATACCCACACACATACACCCACCAGCACACGCACAATTAAAAAAAAAATTTGCATGAAAAGAAATTTATATTGCATGTAAAACAGAAGAAGATAAAAGAACGTTACATTGCATGTAGAACAGAAGATGAAAAGAACTTTATATTGCATGTAAAACAGAAGAAGATAAAAGAACTTTACATTGCATGTAGAAAAGAAGGAGATGAAAAGAACATTATATTGCATGTAAAACAGAACATAATGTAGTAGAACAATACATTTCATGTAAAAGCGTGAAAAAGAAATGAAAAGAATATGACTGCATGGGACAGGTGCATGATGCATGCTAAATAGTGTAGTTGAATTTGAATGCCATTTACAACAAAATGACACAATTGGCTAAGGGAGGATTGTAACACTATTTAGCAACGGCAGTTAGTTGACCAACTAATTAACTACAGAAGCTAATTGCGGGGATAACTTAAACCGAGAGATATAACGAAAGACATACTGAGTAATATTCTTTTTGTTTTGTTATTTTCCCAATCAAAGGATGGGTAAAAAATTTTTTTTTATTTTATTATTTTCAAATGCGAATCAAGATAATCATTTTTTTTTCTCGCGGAGGGGCGGAGGTTTGGCGCTGAGATATGCCAAATGTTCCTGAATAAGGTTATGAATTTAACGACCCATTGTTTCTCTTTCTCGCGGATAAGTGAGGGGAAACGGGCGGGCAGCTGTCAGCATTGAATCGCGGTCACTTGGTGAATGTCAGGCAGCGGGGCATGGAAGGAAGTTGATTAACAAAATAAAATACTAAAGAAAGAATTTGACGAAATTCGTTATCAATGAAGGCAGAATTGATCGAAGTCGGGGTGAGACAAATATTGTTTTTGCCACGGAATTTCGTCGTCAAACTAGCGGGTATCTGGTTGTTATAACACCAGTTTTTTGTCCATAAGTGGACGGTTTCCCAAGATAACGAGTGAACGAATAGTTGAGGCATTGTGGCAGATGCCCTGTTAAATGCCAGATGTCTAAGGTAAGATAAACGATTGTCAACGGAATTTTGGGAGGTCTAATTGTTTTTCTTGAGAAAAAGGAAAACTATTTTTTATTTTTTTTCCTTTCCTTCTTTCTCACTCCAGAATAAGCTAAACACTCACCTGGCTCGAGGTGGTGGGAGGGATGAAAATATATTAAAACAGGGGGTTTGGTTGACACCCACTTGAAGGAATGGTGTGAGGTATCAATGTGAGAAAGGCTAAACTTAGGAGGATAATTCTCCTCCGAATTTCCCCTCACAGAAGATGAGGATATGAGAAGTAGGGAGATTTTTGTTGACACCCCTCGAAGGGATTGGTATGAGGTGCCGGTATGAGAAGGAAGAGGGCTCTCCTCCGACCTTTCCTCGCAGAAGGAGTGGAGCCCCTCTAGACAAAGAGCGGTTGATTTCCAAAAAATGGAAAATGATAAATATTTCTGACCGAAAACAAAGAAAATCCTTATTGGGGGTTTGAAATCAACGTAATCACCACACCACGTCCGACCCACGCCGGGTTTTGATCGGCGTCCATATAAGCAAACGTCTTCGGGCTTTTTGGCAGTTCGAGAGTTCGAGAAGCAGAGCGTACAGAAGAGTTTTGGAGTAGATGCAGCTCCAGTTGAGAGTTTTCCAGTTTGCAGTTCCAATCAGAGAGATACAGCCGAGCCCAAGAGACTGGGGACTCGGAAGATAACGCCTCGCAGAGGTGACCGCACGATTCCATGACTTCCGACTTAGAATTCTAACCAAGAACAAATTTGTTGAAGTCCGATTTTAGATTACCCACCAAAGCCATTTTTCAACTTAGAATTCTAACCAAGAACAAATTTGTTGAAGTCCGACTTTAGATTTCCCACTAAAGCCAGTTTTCGACTTAGACCTCTAACCAAGAACTAATTATAGAAGTCTGACTTATATTTTCCACCAGAGCCGACTTTATTGAAAAACAACCCAGATATCCAGAGCTAGCTAAGAACGTAAAAGTGTTACAATCCACATTTTTGTGGGGCTGGGAGAGAAAGAGAGAGACGCACTTCTGTAACTCAACAAACCGACATAAAATTAATCACTATTCCTAACCAGTCGCTCGCCTTGAAGTTGTTGTTCGTGCTTTTGTTTTTTTTGTCTACATTTATTGTGCAGTATCACCTTGACCCGGATTCGGCTGGCACCACGGCTTGACGTTTGATTGATCTTGTCAACCTAAGACCAAATCACAACGTGGGTAGGTTGAATCGGGATCAAAGCAGTTGCTTCGGTGACCAGGCGTTGGAGGCGCGCCGAGTACGACAAGTTGGTACTAGAACCCAACAAGACTTCAACCGATGTCCCAGGGTTAGCCCGTCACAGGTGGTGTCGAGACTGCAGGACTGCCCCAGAGAGAGTCAGGGGTCACGAGTGGTGTTGTGACTGCAGGATACCGCCGAAGAGGGGTCGGTCGTCACATATAGGCGTCGTGACCAAGGACGGGCGTCACATATTGGTGCCGTGGCTGCAGGATCGCGCCGCAGAAGGGGTCGGGCGTCACAGAGCTATGAAGGATAGGAAGTTGTGGAGAGCCACGATCGGCTACATCATGAACAGAGGAAGTCAGCTTTTAAGACATCCCTTTTGCTATTAACTTCTTTCAAGTAATCTTTGAGTAGATTGTAATTTATAGCTTTATCATTTTTTATTTCAGATCCTTGTTTCTCAGTTGGTGCATTCATGCACATCAATGTTCTCTGAAAGATAACCAGATGTGCCCCACATTAACAGAACAGTCATTTATGGATCATTTTTATATTATAAAAAATCTTTCTTTTTAAAAGTTAAAGACACCAAGCAAAGTAATATCGAAAATAAATTAATGCTTATTTTTCAGGAGACCTCTGTTTTATTTTCCTATTTCAAATTTCATGATTAATGATTTCCATATTGAATTTGAAAGAGTGTCCCAGAACTTCAGTTATTCTACAAGTGTGTCCTGAAATTACTATAGGAATGCATTGGAAATGATTTTACTATAGGAATGCATTGGAAATGATTTTACTATAGGAATGCATTGGAAATCATTTTATTATAGGAATGCATTGGAAATCATTTTACTATAGATTTGCATTGGAAATCATTTTACTATAGGAAATCATTGGGAATCATTTTACTATAGGAATGCATTGGAAATCATTTTACTATAGGAATACATAGGAAATCATTTTACTATAGGAATGCATTGGAAATCATTTTACTATAGGAATGCATTGGAAATCATTTTACTATATTTTTGCATTGGAAATCATTTTCATATAGGAATGTATTGGAAATCATTTTAGTATAGGAATGCATTGGGAATCATTTTAGTATCGGAATGCATTGGGAATCATTTTACTATAGGAATGCATTGGAAATCATGTTACTATAGATTTGCATTGGAAATCATTTTAATATAGGAATGCATTGGAAATCATTTTACTATAGGAATGCATTGGAAATCATTTTACTATAGGAATCGAATGGAAATCATTTCACTATAGATTTACATTGGAAATCATTTTAATATAGGAATGCATTGGAAATCATTTTACTATAGGAATGCATTGGAAATCATTTTACTATAGGAATACATTGGGAATCATTTAACTATATGAATTCATTGGAAATCATTTTACTATAGGAATGCATTGGAAATCGTGTTACTATAGATTTGCATTGGAAATCATGTTACTATAGATTTACATTGGAAATCATTTTACTATAGGAATGTATTGGAAATCCTTTTACGGTAGGAATGCATTGGAAATCATTTTAGTATAGGAATGCATTGGGAATAATTTTACTATCGGAATGCATTGGAAATCATTTTACTACAGGAATGCATTGTAAATCATTTTAGTATAAGAATGCATTGGGAATCATTTTACTATAGGAATGCATTGGGAATCATTTTACTATAGGAATGCATTGTAAATCATTTTACTATAGGAATGCATTGGAAATCATTTTACTATTGGAATGCATTGGAAATCATTTTAGTATAGGAATGCATTAGGAATCATTTTACTATAGGAATGCATTGTAAATCATTTTACTATAGGAATGCATTTGAAGTCATTTTACTATGGGAATCCATTGGAAATCATTTTACTATAGATTTTCATTGGAAATAATTTTACTATAGGAATGCATTGGAAATCATTTTACTATAGGAATACATAGGAAATCATTTTACTATAGGAATGCATTGGAAATCATTTTTCTATAGGAATGCATTGGAAATCATTTTACTATATTTTTGCATTGGAAATCATTTTCCTATAGGAATATATTGGAAATCATTTTAGTATAGGAATGCATTGGGAATCATTTTAGTATCGGAATGCATTGGGAATCATTTTACTATAGGAATGCATTGGAAATCATTTCACTATAGATTTGCATTGGAAATCATTTTAATATAGGAATGCATTGGAAATCATTTTACTATAGGAATACATTGGGAATCATTTAACTATAGGAATGCATTGGAAATCATTTTACTATAGGAATGCATTGGAAATCTTGTTACTATAGATTTGCATTGGAAATCATGTTACTATAGATTTGCATTGGAAATCATTTTACTATAGGAATGCATTGGAAATCATTTTACTATAGGAATGCATTGTAAATCATTTTAGTATAAGAATGCATTGGGAATCATTTTACTATAGGAATGCATTGTAAATCATTTTACTATAGGAATGCATTGGAAATCATTTTAGTATAGGAATGGATTGGGAATCATTTTACTATAGGAATGCATGGGGAATCATTTTACTATAGGAATGCATTGGGAATCATTTTACTATAGGAATGTATTGGAAATCGTTTTACTATAGAAATGCATTGGAAATCATTTTACTATAGGAATGAATTGGAAAACATTTATTATAGATTTTCATTGGAAATCATTTTATTAGAGATTTGCATTGGAAATCTTTTTACTATAATAATGCATTGGAAAACATTTTACTATAGGAATGCATTGGGAATCATTTTAATAAGGGAATGCATTGGAAATCATTTTACTATAGGATTGTCTTGGAATTCATTTTACTATGATAATGCATTGGAAATCATTTTACTATAGGAATGCATTGGAAATCATTTTACTCCAGATTTGCTTTGGGAATCATTCCACTATAGGAATGCATTGGAAATATTTTTACTATACATTTGCATTGGAAATCATTTTACTATAGGAATGCATGGGAAATCATTTTACTATAGGAATGCCTTGGAAATCATTTAATATAGGAATGCATTGGAAATCATTTTACTATACATTTGCATTGTAAATCATTTTACTATAGGAATGCACGGGAAATCATTTTACTATAGGAATGCCTTGGAAATCATTTAATATACGAATGCATTGGAAATCATTTTACTATAGATTTCCATTGGAAATCATCATTTATCCACTTCCCTTCTTTACATTATAATTTCGAAAATAAATTAATGCTTATTTCAGGAGAACTCTTTATTATTTTCCTATTTTAAAATTTCATGATTAATGATTTCCTCATTACATTTGAAATTGTGCCCTCGAACTTCAGTTATTCTACAAGTGTGTCCTAAATTTTTTGAAAATGGTTGAGAAATACTGGTTTAGATTTTATTAAAATTAAAAGTAACAAGACCTCGACAGAATCCAGAGACGGATATAGAATATGATAGGTCCTGATCTGACATCTCATCTACTATCACTTTCTCACAAACGTACTGTTGTTTCCCTCTGTCTGTTCTACAAGTATTTTTCACAGCAACTGCTCTGACAAGTTACTTTCGCTGCTTCCCCAACTACATGAATTCAAGTGTTCTACAAGGTTGGCATCTTGGTCCAACTATTACAGTGTCGAAACGATGAATTGTAGCAGTCTCTTCTACTCGAACAGCTTCTTATCTCGCACTTCCAGTCTGGGGAACTCCCTTCAGGTTAGTTGCTTCCCTAATAGCTATAATCTTCAAATCATCAAATGTAATGTCAATACACATTATTTTGTTTAAGCTTTTCACCGCAAGCAAGGCTGGAAGCCACTAGCACGAAAGGGGTTACAGAAGAGCGGGAGCAGATATGAGTGAAAGAGGAAAGGATGTGGAGAATGATAGTACATAGATCAAGTCAAATGGTGATGTCGATTGACGATACATTTGAATAGTTGGTGATTATAGTTTTCAGGGAAACAGGAATAAGAAGTGAGTTCCACAGGCGAGATGTGCGAGATATGAACTATTGGAGTAGAAGGGTGAAAGGGTCAGAGCGGGAGGCCAGCCTCGTAGGACGCTTGAAATCATGAAGCGTGGGAACCAGCGGAAGTAGATAATCAGAACAATTAACGTGACATGTTCTAATAATGTGATCTAGTTTCCTGTCCTTCTTTCCATAAACAGACCATTTTACTCTTGCTCTCCTTCACTGTACCCCCTACGTGCTAGTCGCACTTCCCCCTTTCTTCACGAGAAATGTTTAAAAAGAGAAACTAAAGAAAATATACCCACCTAGTAAGAAACCAACACGCAAGGTCACCTGTAATTTTATTCTCTGCTTGTATACAACAGCAAGCAGCTTGATGAAAAGGAGCCATACAATGCTATAAACAAAGGAAATTATTCATCAATATTCTAGTATTAACAAATCAAACTGCTGGTTCAATATACATTCATCAAAATCAATGTTTATAAAATGTAATTGTTACATACTCATTTTATTACTAATTCTCATGTAGTTTGATGCGTAGAAACAGAAAAAAATGTATTACAATTTCATGGAATATAAGTAACAAAATGGCGAATTTGGATTTAATTTTTACATAGACATTTTATTAGTATCTGACTATAGTACAACCCCAAACACAGACGCACATTTTACAGCATATATATAAAACTAATTTTGTCTTACGATCGAAAAAGGGTGATAACTAGTGTCACCAACTGTCATACACAATACTTGTTACATATATATATATTTATATATAAAACAAAAGTGAAAATTGAAGTCAATATTCAGAGGCGACAGGATGTTTTATGAAATTAGTAATAAAATGAGTATGTAACAATTAATTTTTATTAAAACTTATAATTGAAATACTTACATAAAATAATCCAAAGCTAAATCGAAGAAGCAATTGAAATCAATTTTTGTTTGTGATTTTACTAAAGAATGATATTAGCCCTGCATTTATAAATGGTCTGATACCATATATAACTATTTATTGATGTGTTCCATTTATTGATTTTGATGAATGTATATTGAACCAGCAGTTTTTTTGTTAATACTAGAATATTGATTGAATAATTTCCTTTGTTTATAGCATTTTATGGCTCCTTTTCATCAAGCTGCTTGCTGTTGTATACAAGCAGAAATAAAATTGCAGGTGACTTTGCATGTTGGTTTTTTATAAGTTGGTTATATTTTCTTTAGCTTTTTTTTCAGCATTTCACTGAAGCAAGGCGGAAGAGCAACTAGCACGTAGTGGGTATAGTGAATGAGAGCAAGAGTAAAGAGGTGTGTTTGTGGAAAAAAGTACAGGAAACTAGATCAGATTATTAGTACTTGTCAAGGTAATTGTTCCGATGATCTTCATTTGCTGGTTCACAGGCTTCATGATTTCTAGCGTCCTACGAGGCTCGCATCACGCTGTGACCCTTTCACGCTTCTACTTCTCTGTGGAATTCCCTTCTTTATTCCTGTTTCCCTGGCAAATATAATCTCCAACTATTCAATTGTAAATCCTCATAATATAGGTGTCACATGGTCATGAATTTCTTGCCTTATCCATAATTACAGAAGATTTTCCTCCAACTTAACTAGAGACGAGGCGGCATTCAACGATATGGGGACTTGTGTTAATTCATTCAGGGAAATTTTCATGGGGCCCGAAACTGGCGGATCAGTCATATTTCACTTCTTTATAATTTTTATCAAGTAAAAGAAATATTTTCAGAATAGGTATCAAATTGTGTGCAATTTATTCATTTGTTTATGTTTACATGGATATTTCATTTGGTCAGACAGTAAAAAGTACGGCTTTCACCATGTGCGCGGTATGTCGTCTGACAAATTACAGCGTCCGAATTCGGCGTAAATTGTCAGACGACACACCGCGTGCATGGTGAACGGTGTACTTTTCACTATCGGACCAAAGGAAATATTTTTTTAGACATGAAAGAATAAATAAATTGCAGACTATTTGACACCAATTTTGAAAATATTTCTTTTACTGAAAAAAAGATATAAAGATTTAAATTATGACATATCCCCCAGTTTAGAGCCGCATGAAAATTTCCACAAATCAACTAACACAAGTCCCCATATCGACGAATGTCGCCCCGTCTAGATTAATGGTGCAGAAAAAACTTTTGTAATTATGGATAAGGCAAGAAATTTCCGACAAATTGACACCAACATTATGAGGAATCGATAGAAAGGAAAAAGTAGAAATGCAATCATATCGTGCGAACTGGGTGTCGGAAGGCGTAAATTATCAGACTACACACCACGTGCATGGTGAAAGGTGTACTTTTCACTATCGGATCAAATGAAAAATCCTTGTAGACATGAAAGAATAAAAAAATTGCTGACAATTTGAAACCAATTTTGAAAATATTTCTTTTACTGAAAAAAGTTATAAAGAAATGAAATATGACTGATCCCCCAGTTAAGGGCCACATGAAAATTTCCACAAATCAACTAACACAAGTCCCCATATCGACGAATGCCGACCCGTCTAGAGTAAAGGTTATGAAAAAGTTTTGGAATTATGGATAAGGCAAGAAATTCGCGGCAATTTGACACCTACATTAAGAGGAATCGATAGAAAGGAAAAAGTAGAAATGAAATCTTATTGTGGGAACTGGTTGTCGGATGGCGTAAATTATCAGACGACACACCGCGTGCATGCTGAACGTTGTACTTTTGACTATCGGACCAAATGAAAAATCATTTTAGTAATGAAAGAATAAATAAATTGCACACAATTTGACACCAGTTTTGAAAATATTTCTTTTACTGAAAAAAAGATATAAAGATTTAAATTATGACTGATCCCACCAGTTTAGGGCCGCATGAAATTTCCACAAATCAACTAACACAAGTCCCCATATCGACGAATGCCGCCCCGTCTAGAGTAAAGGTCCAGAAAAAACTTTTGGAATTATGGATAAGGCAAGAAATTCCCTAAAATTTGACACCTATATCATGAGGAATCGATAGAAAGGAAAAAGTAGAAATGCAGTCTTATTGTGCGACCTGGTTGTCGGAGGGCGTAAATTGTCTGACGACACACCGCATGCATGGCGAAAGGTGTACTTTTCACTATTGGACCAATTGAAAAATCCTTGTAGACATGAAAGAATGAATAAATTAAACACATTTTGACAACAATTTTGAAAATATTTCTTTTACTGAAAAAAAGATATAAAGATTTAAATTATGACTGATCCCCCAGTTTAGGGCCGCATGAAAATTTCCACAAATCAACTAACACAAGTCCCCATATCGACTAATGTCGCCCCGTCTAGATCAATGGTGCAGAAAAAACTTTTGTAATTATGGATAAGGCAAGAAATTCACGACAATTTGACCCCTACATTATGAGGAATCGATAGAAAGGAAAAAAGTAGAAATGCAATCTTATTGTGCGAACTGGTTGTCAGACGGCGTAAATTGTCAGACAACACACCGCGTGCATGGTGAAAGGTGTACTTTTCACTATTGGACCAAATGAAAAATCCTTGTAGACATGAAAGAATAAATAAATTACGCACAATTTGACACCAATATTGAAAATATTTTATTTACTGAAAACAGTTATAAAGAATTGAAATATGACTGATTCCCCAGTTTAGGGCCGCATGAAAATTTCCATAAATCAACTAACACAAGTCCCCATATCGACGAATACCGCCTCGTCTCGAGTACAGGAGCAGAAAAAACATTTGGAATTATGGATAAGACAAGAAATTCACGACAATTTGACACCTACATTATGAGGAATATATAGAAAGGAAAAAGTAGAAATGCAGTCTTATTGCGCGAACTGGTTGTAGGACGGCGTAAATTGTCAAACGACACACCGCGTGCCTGGTGAAAGGTGTACTTTTCACTAATGGACCAAATGAAAAATCCTTTTATAAATGAAAGAATAAAAAAATTTCAGAAAATTTGACACCAATTTTGAAAATATATCTTTTACTGAAAAAAAGTTATAAAGAATGGGAAATATGACTGATCCCCCAGTTAAAGGCCGCATGAAGATTTCCACAAATCAACCAGCACAAGTCCCCATATCGACGAATTCCGACCAGTCTAGAATAAAGGTGCAGAAAAAACATTTGGAATTATGGATAAGGCAAGAAATTCTAGAAAATTTGACACCTATATTATGAGGAATAGATAGAAAGGAAAAAGTAGAAATGCAGTCTTATTGTGCAAACTGGTTGTTGGACGGCGTAAATTGTCAGACGACACACCGTGTGCATGGTGAAAGGTGTACTTTTCACTATTGGACCAATTGAAAAATCCTTGTAGACATGAAAGAATAAATAAATTAAACACATTTTGACAACAATTTTGAAAATATTTCTTTTACTGAAAAAAAGATATAAAGATTTAAATTATGACTGATTCCCCAGTTTAGGGCCGCATGAAAATTTCCACAAATCAACTAACACAAGTCCCCATATCGAGGAATGCTACCCCGTCTAATGTAAAGGTGCAGAAAAATTTTGTAATTATGGATAAGGCAAGAAATTCACGACAATTTGACCCCTACATTATGAGGAATCGATAGAAAGGAAAAATGTAGAAATGCAATATTATTGTGCGAACTGGTTGTCAGCCGGCGTAAATTTTCAGACAACACACCGCGTGCATGGTGAAAGGTGTACTTTTCACTATTGGACCAAATGAAAAACTTTGTAGACATGAAAGAATAAATAAATTACGCACAATTTGACAACAATTTTGAAAATATTTCTTTTACTGAAAAAAGTTATAAAGAATTGAAATATGACTGATCCCACAGTTTAGGGCCGCATGAAAATTACCACTAAACAACTAACACAAGTCCCCATATCGACGAATGTCGCCCCGTCTAGAGTAAAGGTGCAGAAAAAACTTTTGTAATTATGGATAAGGCAAGAAATTCACGACAATTTGACCCCTACATTATGAGGAATCGATAGAACGGAGAAAGTAAAAATGCAGTCTTATTGTGCGAACTAGTTGTCGGACGGCGTAAATTGTCAGACGACGCACCGTGTGCATGGTGAAAGATATACTTTACACTATTGGAGCAAATTCAAAATCCTTGTAGACATGAAAGAATAAATAATTTGCACACATTTTGACACCAATTTTGAAAATATTTCTTTTACTGAAAAAAAGTTATAAAGAATTGAAATATGACTGATCCCCCAATTTAGGGCCGCATGAAAATTTCCACAAATCAACTAACACTACTCACCATATCGACGAATACCGCCTAGTCTCGAGTACTGGTTCAGAAAAAACTTTTGGAATTATGGATAAGGCAAGAAATTCACGACAATTTGACACCTATATTATGAGGAATCGATAGAAAGGGAAAAGTTGAAATCTAGCCTTATTGTGCAAACTGGTTGTCCGACGGCGTGAATTGTCTGACGACACCCCGCGTGCATGGTGAAAGGTGTACTTTTCACTATTGGACGAAATGAAAAATTTTTGTAGACATGAAAGTATAAATAAATTGCACACATTTTGACACCAATTTTGAAAATATTTCTTTTACTGAAAAAAAGATATAAAGATTTGAATTATGACTGATCCTCAGTATAGGTCCGCATGAAAATTTTCACAAATCAACTAACACAAGTCCGCATATCGACGAATGCCTCCCCGTCTAGAGTAAAGGTCCAGAAAAAACTTTTGTAATTATGGATAAGGTCAGAATTTCACGACAATTCGACACCTACATTATGAGGAATTGATAGAAAGGAAAAAGTAGAAATGCATTCTTATTGTGCGAACTGGTTGTTGGACGGCGTAAATTGTCTGACGACACACCGCGTGCATTGTGAAAGGTGTACCTTTCACTAAAGGCACAAATGAAAAATCCTTGTAGACATCATAGAATTAAAAAATTGCAGACAATTTGACACCAATTTTGAAAATATTTCTTTTACTGAAAATGTAACACTATTTAGAAACGGCAGGTTTATTAACCAATTAATTAACCACAGAAGTTAATTACTGGGGTTACTTAAACCGATAAATATAACGAAACACATACTGAGCGATCACTTAGACCGATAGATATAACGAAAGACATACTGAGCGATGTTCTTTTTGTTTTGTTATTTTCGCAAAACAGGGGATCGGTGAGAAGATTTTTGTTTTGCTATTTTCAAGTGCGAATCAAGATAATCATTTTTACTTTCTCGCTGAAGTTTGATGCTGAGATATGCCAAATTCTCTGCGAGGACAAAGGAAGGAAAAAGAGAAAGAAAGAAAGAAACAGAGGGACATGACTTAACAACTTAGACGATAAAAGTTAAAAAAGGCCACCCACGAAAATGCTGATGGTCATTGTCGTAAAAATTAGTTGATGAATCCCAGAGCTATTGGGCAGATAAAACATTAACTGTGTCATGGTGGCCAAGACTTGTGTTGTCGGGAAATGATTTAATGGGTCCTCTGCCGACCGCACACAGAGTCCGGCCCTGGATTGAAGAGATGTCGGCTGGACAGGACATCTGTGTTCTGTTGAAATTCGTTTGTGATAACAAAAGCCATGTTATTGTGTCTTTCTTAATTAACCCAATTTTCGCCAAAATTCCGTCCACTTAATGTTGGCGAAAAACTTGATTGAGGAATTCCATATGCCGTGAAGTTGGATAAAAATTGAGATTATCATTTGACGCCTATTGGCCGAATAGCCAGGCGGAGGTGATCATGTGACCCAGGGAGGAGGCCTGCCACCGCCCATTGAGAGGATAGGTATGAGATGTTACTGCGAGGAAGTGGGAAAATCGTTGACGCCCTCTGAATATGGTGAGATAGCCATATGAGAGCAGAAGAGGGTGGCAGTGGAAGATTTCCAAAAATGGAAAATGATAAATATTTCTGACCGAAAACAAAGGAAATCCTTATTGGGGATTTGAAATCAACGTGGTGGCCACACCACGTCCGACCCCACGCCAGGTTTTGATCGGCGTCCATATAAGCAAACGTCTTCGGGTGTTTTAGAGAGAGAGAGAGAGTACAGTCAGTACAGTAAGAGAGAGCAGTGCAGTGCAGTGCAGTTCGCAGAGACATCCAGTCGAGCCAAAGACCCAGGACTCGGAAGATAACGCCTCGCACGGGTGACCGCACGATTCCATGCCTTCCGACTTAGACTTCTCACCAAGAACAAATTCTTTGAAGTCCGACTTTAGATTTCCCACCAAGGCAAGTTTCCGACTTAGAATTCTAACCAAGAACAAATTATAGAAGGCTGACTTATATTCTTCACCAGAGACGACTTTATTGAAAAACAACCCAGATATCTAGAAGTAGCTAAGAACGCAAAATGTGTTACAATCCACATTTTTTTCTTTGAGCTGGGAGAGAAAGAGAGAGACGCACTCCTGTAACTCAACAAACCGACATAAAATTAATCACTATTCCTAACCAGTCGCTCGCCTTGAAGTTGTTGTTTGTGCTTTTGTTTTTTTTGTCTACATTTATTGTGCAGTATCACCTTGACCCGGATTCGGCTCGCACTACGGCCCGACGTCTGATTGATCTCGTCAACCTAAGATCAAATGAAAACGTGGGTAGGTTGAATCGAGATCAAAGCAGTTGCTTCGGTGACCAGGCGTTGGAAGCGAGCCGAGTACGACAAGTTGGTACTAGAACCCAACAAGACTTCAACCGATGTCCCAGGGTTAGCCCGTCACAAAGGACCGACGTCACATTTGGCGTCGTGACTGAAAGAAGGTCGGGTGTCACAAATGGTGCCGTGACAACCAGGATCAGACCCTAGAGCGACCACCCCCACAGGAGTTGCAGAAAGCTTCGAAGTGAACAACGCTCGGCGTTTCAAGTACCCAAAACTGAGGAAAACCAGAGTGGGAGCCAAAGGACTTTGGTTGATTGTAACCATACGGTTCCAGACCCTCTAGTGCAACAGCCCAGAAGCTGAGAGGAACGAATTGGAAATCGTCTGTCAGGTAGGACACTTCTTTCGGTTTATCTCCCATTTTCGATTGTTGCTGCTCTAACTTTGATTCATTTTACTTGTCGTTTTAAATATGTCTGACTATGAGTCGGATAGAGTAGACGTAGAGGAGGATGGGGCTAGACAGGAGTTGCCAGCAGACTTGAGAGGATTATTGGGTGGACCAAGGGTCCCGGCGTTTGATGGTAGTAAAAGGGATTTTAAAAACTGGCTGGCAATTCTAGAGAAGAGCCGAGTAATTTACAGACTCTCGGACGTAGAAACCCTTTATCTGGCATATAGTGCCACGACAGGGAGGGCGTCTGAGCTCGTAGAGGGACTCTTGACCAGTGAGCCCCACTTACCATGGGAAAGGTTGAAAGAACAATTAACTAGGGAATTCGTCGACGAAGGGTCAGCGATAGAGGCCATGAGGGCCCTCTTGAAGTTGACGCAGCTGCGGGATGAGACCCCTGGAGAGTTGGGGACCCGAGCGGAAAGGCTGTCGTCATTAGCCTTCCCAGAAGTTGTGAGGAATAATGCGGTCATGCAGGCACAGCTGGCTGATCTGTATGTTGAGGCACTCGGTGACGAGCGTGTTCGTTACGATGTGTTGAAGGAAAGACCGCTGAGATTGTCGGCAGCAGTAGCGCTGGCCAAAGAGAGCCAGGGAGTCTGGGAGAATGTAAAAAGAGGTGGGAAAATACAGGAAATAAGTCGAGGGGTCGGAAGAAAGGGGATAAGAGGTAGAGCCCCCGCGGGGAGTCGTGGGGTCAGCCTAGAGGTGGAAGAGCCTGAGGTGTGGGAACCCAGAAAAAGGAAAGCCAGGGTATTCTCTTCGCTGACGCAAGAGGAGTTGTCGTGTGGGGCAGAGATAGGGGGTAGGGCAGTGAAAGCCCTGATAGACACAGGAGCGTCTGTTTCATTGCTGAAAGAGGAAGCATACAGGCGGGTGAAACGAAAGAGTAGGTTACGGGAAGCGGACATAGAGGTCACGCAAGCAGATGGAGCCCCCCTGGTGATAAAAGGGATGGCGAGACTCCCTGGGAGGATTGGGAAATTAAGAAGCACCCAAAATTTTTACGTAACCCCCAACTTTTGTACGGAAGCAATCTTGGGAGAAGATTGGCTTCGGAGCCAGAAGGCTCGAATAGAGTTCAACCCCACTGTGCTGAGAGTGAATGGCGAGAGAACGCCATTGGGATGCCTACCGGAAGAAGATATGACAATAGTGGTGGAGGAAGATGTAGAGCTACCCCCCAGAACGGCGGTGTCGGGAAAGGGTAGGTTAATGTCAGGGAAGAAAATAAGAAAAGGAACCCTGCAATTGGTCCCTGTAGAAGGGAAGGGCCTAGAAGAAAATGAGGTAACTCTATGTGAGGCGGTAGTGGAGGCAGCCGAATTAGTGCCCATCATGATGGTGAACCAGGCCCAAAAGACTATAAAGGTTAAGAGAGGGGAAGAGATAGGAAAGGCGCTACCCCTACGAACTCTGAATCAAGTGAGATTCGAGAAGAAAGAGTAGACGAAGATATATTGACACCTGATCAATTTAGGGCATGGGTGGGAGGTCTGCTGAGGGATAATCGAGATGTGGTGTCCCAATCAGATAAGGAATTGGGCCAGACCCACACCGTAAAAATGAAAATCGACACCGGCGATCACCCCCCTGTGAAATTAAAGCCCTATAGAACGCCTATTCATAAGAGACCCCTTGTAGAAGAGGCAGTAGAAGAGATGTTGGAGGCTGGGATGATCGATATATCGATCTCCCCTTGGAGCTTTCCAATCGTAATAGTAGGTAAGAAAGATGGCGGGCACCGTTTTTGTGTAGATTTTAGGAAACTGAATTCTATATTGAAGCCGTTGGCGGTGCCATTGCCACTAATAGATGATATATTGGCATTATTGGGGAAGGCGAAGTACTTCTCTACGTTGGACTTGAGGTCCGGGTATTGGCAGGTAGCCCTTGATGAGGCTGACAAGGACAAGGCCGCATTTGCGTGTCACCTAGGACTGTTTCAGTTCAGGATGATGCCATTTGGTTTAGCTAATGCCCCGGGAATCTTCCAACATCTGATGTCAATAGTGTTAGGGGGATACGAGAGCTTTGCCATGGCATATTTGGATGATATTTGATATTTTCAGAAACAGTAGAACAACACTTTTTCCATCTGAAACAAATGTTGGGAAGGTTAAGAAAACACGGCTTAAAAATGAAATTGTCGAAGTGTCAGTTTCTGAGGGAGGAGACTAGATATTTGGGCTTTATTATAAACGGAGACGGTATTAAACCCGACATGGATAAGGTGAAAGTCATAAGGGAAATGCCAGAACCTAAGACAGTGAGACAAGTAAGAGGCTTTATAGGAGCTATAGGTTACTACCGACGATTCGTCCCGGCATTCTCGAGAATTGCCATACCACTAGTAGCCCTGACGAAGAAATACGCTAGGTTCAAGTGGACAGAGGACCGTCAACGGGCATTTGATACGTTAAAAGAACAGTTGACAGCCGTCCCACTGCTGACGTACCCAGACCTCAGCAAGCCCATGGTACTATACACTGATGCCAGTGAGCAGTGTGTAGGAGCAGTTCTCACCCAGCCATGTCCCGATAAAGAAGGACCAGTGCCAGGCATACCAGAGGAGGTATCGATATACTTTCTCTCTCATAAGCTCTCAGAGACACAACGGAGATGGCCAGTAATAGAAAGAGAAGCATATGCTATCATGTGTGCTCTCCAAAAACTGGACTACTACTTGAATGGTGCGGTCTTTACTATAAAAACAGACCACAAGCCTCTGCAATACCTATTGCAGGCAGAATGGACAAATAATAAGAAAATTCAACAGTGGGCGCTAAAGTTAAGTGGCTACCACTGTAAGATAGAGTATTTAGCAGGGAAGGAAAACACGTGCGCAGATTTGCTCTCAAGAATACCGAAACAACTGGAAGAAAGATCTGTAAAAGTAGAGCAGGGAGTAGATGATAAAGCCTATAGAATCGGAGTAGTTAACTCTAATAAATTAAAAGATCGCCCTATGTTAGAATCGGACGAGGACGGGGACGCACAGATAATAACAGATCCCTACTGGACAGAAGGAATTGAGAAGGAGCGGGCAGACAGTGAAATGGCCGCCCTGAGAGAAAAGGTGGAGGCAGGAGAGACCATCAAGTATGCCATAATAGAGGAAAGGCTGTATTATCTCTCAGGTAGGGATGAAGAAATCAAGCCCAAGTTGTATGTGCCCAAAAGTTTAAGTGCCACGAGAGGTTAGGCCACATGGGAATTGATAGGACATATGATCTAATAGGGAGAAAGTACTATTGGCCCAAACTGTACGGAGAGGTCACTATGTTCGGAGCTGTGTAGTGTGCCAGTCACAGAGCAGAAGGCAGGAAATGGCACCATTGGAAGAGATGGACGTGCCGAATTTCCCCTTCGAGATAGTGAGTATGGATGTATCAGGACCATATGGGGAAACTGCACGGGGAAACAACTATATAGTGAGTTTTGTTGATTGGCTAACAAATTGGCCTGAGGCATTTGCAGTGCCAGACAAGAAGGCTAGAACTGTGGCCGATTTGATAATAGGCGAAATCTTCCCTAGGTATGGCGCCCCTGTACAACTTGTCACTGATAATGGCCCAGAGAATATAAACAGCATAATGAGAGAGGTGCTGACAGGTTTGAATATAGAGCGCGTAAAAACATCTCCATATCACCCGCAAAGAAATGCTAAACTGGAAAGGTTTCATAGAACCTTGGGAGATGTATTGGCCAAGCTGACCAGAGAGAACACTGGAAATTGGGATTTGTATTTGACACAGGCTCTGGCGGCCGTGAGGTTTACGATAAACGAAACCTCCAGATTTTCTCCTTACTTTATGTTGTTTGGCAGAGACGTGGTCCTGCCTGTGGATAACCTATTGAAGCCCCGAAGAAAATATATGGGAGATCATCATCATCAGCTGTTGCTAGAACAACATAAGATATTTGTACAGGCCAGAAGAAGAATAAAGAGGGCACAGAAGAGAAGAAATGAGAGAGTGAATGCTGAAAGAAAGGTAGTAGAATTGAAGGTTGGAGACCCTGTCTACTATAAAATCCACCAGAGAGAAGGAAAGCTGGACCAAAGATGGGAACCGCATTACCGGATAGTGGAGCAGACGGGTCCAGTATCATATGTAATATGGGATCAAGTGGCAGGACGAGCAAGGAGGGTCCATGCCAAAGATCTAAAGAAGGCTGAAATAGCTAACCTGGAAATGAACGAGCCGAGGCCTAAGAAGACAAGAACAAGGAAGGTAACTCTGGTTGAGTAACTCTGGTTGAGCCTGAAGAAATGGAGACGGAGGAAGATTCCGAGGAAAATGAAGAGATAGATCGACGTGGCCAGATAGACGAAGCGATCCAAGTGACGTAAATTGTCAGACGACACACCGCATGCATGGTGAAAGGTGGAATTTTTACTATTAGACAAAATGAAATATCCTTGCAGACATGAAAGAATAAATAAAATGCACACAATTCGATACCAATATTGAAAATATTTCTTTTACTGAAAAAAAGTTATAAAGAATTGAAATGTGACTGACCCCCACTTTAGGGCCGCATGAAAAAATCCACAAACCTACTAACACAAGTCCCCATATCAACGAATGCCGCCTCGTCTCGAGTACAAGAGCAGAAAAAAATTTTGGGATTATGGATACGGCAAGAAATTCCTGACAATTTGACACCTACATGATGAGGAATCAATAGAAAGGAAAAAGTAGAAATGCAATCTTATTGTGCGAACTGGTTCTCGGACGGCGTAAATTGTCAGACGACACATCACATCTATGGTGAAAGGCGTACTTTTCACGATTGGACCAAATGTAAAATCTTTGTAGACATGAAAGAATAAATAAATTGCAGACAATTTGACATCAATTTTGAAAATATTTCTTTTACTGAAAAAAAGTTATAAAGAATTGAAATATGAATGATCCCCCGGTTTAGGGCCGCATGAAAATTTCCACGAATCAACTAACACAACTCCCCATATCGGCGAATACCACCTCGTCTCGAGTACAGGTTCAGAAAAAACTTTTGGTATTATGGATAAGGCAAGAAATTCGCGAAAAATTGACACCTATATTATGAGGAATCAGTAGAAAGGAAAAAGTAGAAAAGCAATCTTATTGTGCGATCTGGGTGTCGGACGGAGTAAATTGTCAGAATACACAATGCGTGCATGGTGAAAGGTGTACTTTTCACTAATGGACCAAATGAAAAATCCTTGTAGACATGAAAGAATAAATAAATTGCAGACAATTTGACACCAATTTTGAAAATATTTCATTTACTGAAAAAAAGTTATAAAGAATTGAAATATGACCGATCCCTCAGTTTAGGGCCGCATGAAAATTTCCACAAATCAACTAACACAAGTCCCCATATCGATGAATATCGCCTCGTCTATAATAAAGGTTCAGAAATACCTTTTAGAATTATGGATAAGGCAAGTAATTCTCGACAATGTGTCACTTACATTACGAGGAATCGATAGAAAGGAAAAAGTAGAAATGCAGCCTTTTTCTGAAAACTGGTTGCCGGACGGTGTAAATTGTCAGCCGACACCAAATTTGAAAATATTTGTTTTGCTAAGAAAATGATATATAGATATAAATTATGACTGATCCCCCAGTTTGAGGCCGCATGAAAATTTCCAAAAATCAACTAACACAAGTCCCCATATCGATGAATACCGCCTCCTCGAGATTACAGGTTCAGAAATATCTTTTGGAATTATGGATAAGGCAAGTAATTCTAGACAATTTGTCACCTACATTATGAGGAATCGATAGAAAGGAAAAAGTAGAAATGCAGCCTTTTCGTGCAAACTGGTAGTCGGACGGTGTAAATTGTCAGCCGACACAGCGCGTGCATGGTGAAAGGTGTACTTTTCACTAATGGACGAAATGAAATAATCCTTGTAGTCATGAAAGAATAAATAAATTGCAGACATTTTGACACCAAATTTGAAAATATTTCTTTTGCTAAGAAAAAATATAAAGATTTAAATTATGACTGATCCCCCAGTTTGAGGCCGCATGAAAATTTCCACAAATCAACTAACACAAGTCCCCATATCGACGAATGCCGCACCGTCTCGAGTACAGGAGCAGAAAAAACATTTCGAATTATGGATAAGGCAAGAAATTCACGACAATTTGACACCTTTATTATGAGGAATCGATAGAAAGGAAAAAGTAGAAATGCAGTCTTATTGTGCGACCTGGTTGTCTGAGGGCGTAAATTGTCAGACGACACAACGCGTGTATGGTGAAAGGTTTACTTTTCACTAATGGACCAAATGAGAAATCCTTGTAGACATGAAAGAATAAATAAATTGGAGACAATTTGACACCAATTTTGAAAATATTTCTTTTACTGAAAAAAAGTCATAAAGAATTGAATTATGACTGATCCCCCTGTGTAGGGCCGCATGAAAATTTCGACAAATCAAGTAACCACAAGGCCACATATCGAAGAATGCCGTCCCGTCTAGTGTAATGGTGCAGAAAAAACTTTTGTAATTATGGATAAGGCAACAAATTCCCGACAAATTGACACCTATATTATGAGGAATCAGTAGAAAGGAAAAAGTAGAAATTCAGTCTTATTGTGCGAACTGGGTGTCGGACGGAGTAAATTGTCAGAATACACACCACGTGCATGGTGAAAGGTGTACTTTTGACTTCCATTTCACTGTAGGTGTTTTATTGGATTCTTTTAGGTGCCAGAAGTACTTCGAGAGAGATGTTTGACTTTTATACTTATTTATCCTAAACGAGCATTGATGTTGGTTGAACCTCTTTTTGAACTCATGGCTAGTGCAACCTATATAAATTTTTATGTTTTCAGGGTTTTCAATAGAAGGTATATTACATTGGTATACTACTGATTCCATGCAACGTTTATTTTGTAGAGGGCAGTTTTGAGGGTTTCTACAATTACATAATTTTTGTTCACCCTCATTAGTTGTTGTTTGTATTTTTCCCTTGTCTACAATTTTTTGGTTCTGGTATAAGTGTTTATTTAAGATATTAGTATTATGTTTCTTAATAATCTTTTCTAGGTTATCAGTACAGCTATAACTTAATTTAATAAATAGTCTAAAATAAAAAAGTGTTTTCAAATAGTAGATAAGAATAAAACATTATAAAAAGGTCCGAGATAGATAGATAGATAGATAGATAGACAGACAGACAGATAGATAGTTCGATTGATAGATAGATAGATAAGAAAGAAAGCAAGAAATAAAGTAAGACAAAAAAGAATATGATAGATAGATAGATAGATAGAATGATAGAAATGAAGAGAAAGATAGATTAACAGTAGCAACATAAAGACTGAACAAAGAAAGAAAGAAAGAAAGAAAGAAAGAAAGATTAGAAAATAAAAAAGGACGTAGAATGCAACAAATAGATAGATAGATAGATAGATAGATAGATAGATAGATAGATATGAAAAGGACCTAGATAGATAGATAGATAGATAGATAGATAGATAGATAGATAGATAGATAGATAGATAGATAGATAGATAGATAGATGTGAAACGGACCTAGAGAGATAGATAGATAGATAGATAGATGTGAAACGCACCTAGATAGATAGATAGATAGATAGATAGATAGATAGATAGATAGATGTGAAACGGACCGAGAAACATAGATAGATAGATAGATTGATAGATAGATAGATAGATAGATAGAAAGATATGAAACGGACCGAGATAGATAGATAGATAGGAAAAGGACTGAGATCGATAGATAGATAGATAGATAGATATATAGATAGATAGTCAGCAATCACAGATAGATAGATAGATAGATAGATAGATAGATAGATAGATAGATAGATAGATAGATAGATAGATAGATAGAGATAGACGATATGTAATGTACTGAGATAGAAAGATATGAAAAGGACTGAGATAGATAGATAGATAGATAGATAGATAGATAGATTATATTATACTAGTTTTTTACTTTATGATGCATTAATATTTTTTATATTTTAGATTACATTTTTATTCTATTCTACTAATAAAATATCATTTTTTTATTTTGACTAATTTTTTTTTAATTTTATACGAATAACTAATAAAATCTTTTTTTTTTATTTTATTCCAAATTTTATTTTTATATTAATGACTAATTAAAACAAAAACTACACGTTTTTGGTATTTTCTTTTTACTTAAAATCTTACATTCAGAAATCAACATACAGAAATCCTCTGCATTGAGTGGCTTTTAAGCGTTGGATTATTTAGATAGTAGATAGATAGATATGAAAAGGCCAGAGATAGATATATAGGAAAAGGACTGAGATAGATAGATAGATAGATAGATAGATAGACACAGAGACCGATAGTTATATAGTAAGAAAGAGAATTACAGACAGACAGACACATAGATAGATAGATAGATAGATAGATAGATAGATAGATAGATAGATAGATAGATAGATAGATAGATAGATACGGACTGAGATAAAGAGATAGACGAGTCAATATGAGAGTGAGATAGAGAGAGAGAGGGGGGAAGGAGGTAAGAATAAAACGTTTTTCTCCAAATATGAGTTCGGTTAAAAATATAGACAAAAATTCAATAAAAAAAATCAAAATTTCTCGTAATGTGAAGAACCCTTAATTGGAATTAGATAGATAGATAGATAGATAGATAGTAGATAGATAGATATTCAAAGGACTGAGATAGATAGATAGATAGATAGATAGATAGATAGAGATGAAAAGGCCAGAGACAGATATATATGAAAAGGACTGAGAATTACAGACAGACACATAGATAGATAGATATATAGATAGATAGATAGACAGAGAGACCGATATGTATATAGTATGAAAGAGAATTACAGACAGACATACAGACACATAGATAGATAGATAGATAAATGATTGTTTATTTGTTCGTCTCTTATCTCCAGCAATGACAAAATAAGCCAGCAATGTTTGCATTAACTCCTGACTCGACCTTTTCCTACGTGATTTCTAATACCTGCCATCATCAACAACTTTTTCTCCGTCATAAATATCTTGTTTTGTGTTGACAGTGAAGAAGTCACGTAGGAAAGATAAGGTCCTTTGTCAGTGATAAGAAATCTTTCGACATTGTCCTCATTTCAACTGGAGTCAAAGCAGATAATACAATTGCGCCTGCTGTTTCCCTCTCCTCCTGACCATGACAGCCATGGACATTGGACGACGTACACTTCATTGGTTAAATGAACGACAATGTCCTTCTCGGTTCCATAAAGCAAGAGGAACAGATCACGTGACACGCAAAAGACAGGTATACAAAATCGTAATCAGAAGAGCAGATAAAATGATTCCACCCCAACCGAAGAAATATATGAACTCACCTTCCTAAATCTGTGTCTACATATCTGTCTGTCTGTCTATCTGTCCCTCTCTTTCCCTCAAACGAGAGCAGGTTTTGTCCACACTTATCATTATGTTCAAAAGTTCAATAAATTCAATCATTCAACTCCTGCTCTGACTTTGAGAAATTCACACCGTAAATCATTCTTTTAATCAATTCTCCCCCCAAGGAAGGCAATAAAGCCACTAAGACACTTGTGTTGTATACTTCCACACTTCTGCGGGAAGTCTTGACCACTACGCCAAATAAACAAAATGATGTTTCCCCACCTCATTGGTTAAATAAAAGACAATTTTTATTAGTGAAAAACAGAATATTATTGTCTTATGGCAAATAGATATTACGGAGTCGCGATATTAGATTTAGATAGATAGATAGATAGATAGATAGATAGATAGATAGATAGATAGATAGATAGATAGATAGATATGAATGAACTGACATAGATATTAAAAGGACTGAGATAGATAGATAGATAGATATGAATGAACTGACATAGATAGATATTAAAAGGACTGAGATAGATAGATAGATAGATAGATAGATAGATAGATAGATAGATAGATAGATAGATAGATATGAATGAACTGACATAGATAGATATTAAAAGGACTGAGATAGATAGATAGATAGATATATAGATAGATAGATAGATAGATAGATATGAATGAACTGACATAGATAGATATTAAAAGGACTGAGATAGATAGATAGATAGATATGAATGAACTGACATAGATAGATATTAAAAGGACTGAGATAGATAGATAGAGAGATAGATATGAATGAACTGACATAGATAGATATTAAAAGGACTGAGATAGATAGATAGATAGATAGATAGATATGAATGAACTGACATAGATAGATATTAAAAGGACTGAGATAGATAGATAGATAGATAGATAGACAGAGAGACAGGCAGAGAGACATACAGGTAGATAGGTAGCAATTTTAAGAGGAAAAATTTGATAGGTGTACAAAGAGTCAGGAAAAGAGAACGACATAGATAGATAGATAGATAGATAGATAGATAGATAGATAGATAGATAGATAGATAGATATGAAAGGAACTCTGAGTCCCACTCAGCAAACAAAAGAAGGGAAAAAGGGTCCATGGGTAAAACAAATGGTTGAGAACCACTGGCGTAGATGCACTAAATGAATGAACTTTTATGAACTCGTATATCGATTTGGGCAAAATTTTAATTGCTGGAACAATGAAACTTAAACAGCAGAAGTGTCAGTCTGGAGACTTTGACAAAAATTCTAAAATTACTGACACTGATAAGATATCAATTGATTTCGTGGCAAATGAAAGTCCGTGTGTTTCAAAGTCTTCGAGATAGTACAGTGAGAGATAACAGATATTTCAAGTCAAAGTCGTTAACCACACGGCCACTGGAGTTGAAAGCAGTAAAATATCAAGTGATTTCGTTACAAGTGAAAAATCTAAAATTTCAGACCCACTTCGTGATATTAAGTACAGTGATATTACGTTATCTGATTACACAAAACAGATTGCTGAAGGAGACACCTTTGGCCAGGCCTCTCAACTTGACACAGATTTCTGAGATAGATAAATATGAAAAGAATTGAGAAACCCATTTTAAAAAAAACCTGGAAAATAAAAAAAAACTCTTTTATATGCAATCATTGTCGATTGAAATGTGCTTTTTTGTGTGTTATATTGAAAAAAAAACACGTTTCGTATTTAATCACAATAATTCGACTTCTTTTGAAAAGATTATATTACAAATGCTTTCAATAAAGTATAAATCCTCGTCATATGGAAGGCTTCATCTTAAATTCTTTTCACAAGCCACATTCAGAAACCTTCTGCATTGAGTGGCTCTTAAGCCTTGTATTATTTAGTGTTGAGTCTTGACTCAATGTTGAATCTCGCCTATTGCATGGAATAATAATGCAACACAAAATGTACTTAGAACAAGAATTTATTATAACAAGAAAATGTACACAATAAGTACATATAGTATTTCTGTATATTTCTGGGAAGACGTTCCTGGAGAATGTGTTGACTAGTCGCAGTCGATCAGAGTCTCTAGTTGGATCTCGTGATTCCTCCCCTCGTTTTCCGGTACCAACCATTATTTATATAGTTGGTAGTCACCTATGCAGATTAGGTGGATCCTACACAACATTTAGATAGATAAATAGATAGATAGATAGATATGAAATCAACTGAGAGATAGATAGATAGATAGATAGATAGATAGGAAAAGGACTGAGATAGATAGATATGAAAAGTGCCGACATAGATAGATAGATAGATAGATATATAGATAGATAGATAGATTTTTTGCGGAATAAAAGGAATAATGGAATGGGAAATTATTTTTTGAATTATAATTATTGCTTAGACTGAGATAGACATGAAAATTATCTGAGATAGATAGATAGATAGATAGATAGATAGATATGAAAATGCCTGAGATAGATAGATGAAAGAAATGAGATAGACAGATAGATAGAGATAGACGATATGTAAAAGACTGAGAAAGATATGAAAAGGAGTGAGATAGATAGATAGATAGATAGATAGATAGATAGATAGATAGATTATATTATACTAGATCTTACATTATAATTCATTAATATTTTTTATACTTTAGATTACTTTTTTATTCTATTCTATTAATAAAATATCATTTTTTTATTTTGACTATTTTTTTAATTTTATACTAATAACTAATAAAATATTTTTTTTATTTTATTCCAAATGTTATTTTTATATTAATGACTAATTAAAACATATAAAATATACGTTTTTGGTATTTTTTTTTTACATTCAATCTTACATTCAGAAAACAACATTCAGAAAACAACATTCAGAAATCCTCTGAATTGAGTGGCTTTTAAGCCTTGTATTATTTAGATAGATAGATAGATAGATAGATAGATAGATAGATATGAAAAGGCCAGAGATAGATATATATGAAAAGAACTGAGATAGATAGATAGATAGATAGATAGATAGATAGATAGATAGATAGATATGAAAAGGACTGATGTCGATAGATAGATAGATAGATAGATAGATAGATAGATAGATAGATAGATAGATATATAGATATGAAAAGGACTGATGTCGATAGATAAATAGATAGATAGATAGATAGATATGAAAAGGACTGAGATAGATAGATAGATAGATAGATAGATAGATAGATAGATAGAGACAGATATCAAAAGATCTGAGATAGATAGATAGATACATAGATATGAAAAGGACTGAGATAGATATATAGATAGATAGATAGATAAATAGATAGATAGACATACAGATAGATAGATATTAAAAGATCTGAGATAGATAAATAGATAGATAGATAGATAGAAAGAATAGATAGATAGATTGATAGATAGGTATTAAAAGGAGTGAGATAGATATATAGATAGATAGATATGAAAATGGTCGAGATAGATAGATATGAATAGGGTCGAGATAGATAGATAGATAGATAGATAGATAGATAGATTTGTTTAAATGAAGCAAATCTTGACGAATTTACCTTCGAATATTTTTAAATAT
>CAXIWW010000817.1:105000-152500 GCA_964036315.1 Acanthosepion esculentum
CGTGACCGCCTCCCCTCAGTGTCCGCCTCGTCCGCTGTCGGTGAGGGAGGAGGCGTCGAAGGCGAAGCAGGAGGGCGGCCCCACCCTGGAGCGGGAACTCCGAGATTTCGAAATCCACATCCGGGCAACGAACGAGCTGTCGAGGCAATCCATTGGCCAACTGTCAACGGATTGCGACACTAAATGCTCCAAACTGTGGGCGGAATTCGAGACCTTCGTTGAAGGGACGCGGCTCAAGTTGGGAAAGCTGTGCGACGATATGAGAGCGTCGGCGTCCGAACTGGATAGAAAATGGCGCCGCTCCCTCCAGGAGAGAGAAGACCTTTTAAAGAAGGTGACGACCTGGCGCCACACCGTGCGTCACTTGTCGACGGACGGCGCCGACGACGAGGACGTCGTCTGCGGACTGAGGTTGACGGGAGCGGAGCTTTCGGCGCGGCTCCGCCAATCGTTTGCACCTCAAGAGAAAGGGCGTTGGCTGGTGACATTTCCGAAATGGTGCAGCGACTCCCTAGAGTCACTGAAGGAAGAAATAATCGTGTGGGAGGCAGAGACATCCGGGCATTTGCAGCTGGAACGTGAATGCCGTCTGCGAGGATCGAACCCGCTGCTTATTTCATCGATTGTCGCCGGCGACGAAGACAATCGCGTCTTTGTTGGCGATTTGAAAAGCGGTTCGATCCTAGAATTCAGTGACTCTGGGGAACTGGTCGGCCGATGTCCCTTAACGCACGGAGGAAAGGAATTCTACCCCCGGGACATGTGTCGCCTTTCGGAAGACATTCTCGTTGTCTGTGGCCGGGAGTCATTTTTTGGGGGGTCGGGAAGAATTTTCTTTTTGGAGCAAAAAAAAGATCCGCCATTTTTACAAATAAAACAAACAATTGACACAAAAGAAAATCAATTTTTTTCTTTGTGTCAAATTAAGAAAAAAATTTTTGCTTGCGAAATGAATTTTCAAAAAATTGTTTGTTTTAATGAAAATGGTGAAAAACTGAAAACAATCCACCCCGGGGGGTCGCTGGGGGTGAGTAAATATGCCCCCCGCCTTCGTGCCGATCCCACGACTGGGAATTTGTGGGGGTCAAGACGAACAGAGTCGGAATTCTTTGTCTGGGACGAAGAAGGAAAACTTCTTCAAAAGTTTCAAATGGATGAAGAAATTTCCGATTTTCGTTCAAATAAATTTGGCCATTTTTATTTTTCGACGAAACAAGAAATTTTTTCTGTTCCGCCGAAAAAAATTTTGTTTAAATTCCCGAAAAAATCTGAAAATTGGCCGACGATTTTTGTTTCCAGCCGAAAATTGTTTGTTTGTTTTAAAAACGATGGAAAAGTTTTATTAAAAATTTTCAAAATTATTTAAAAAAAAAAAAAAATTTTTTTTTTGTTTGTAAATAAAATTTATTTTGTTAAATTCATTCTTTGAAATTTTTTTTTCTTCACTCATTTTTGTACTGTTTTTGCCTCCTTTGTCTCCGACCATCAATGGTTGACCGAAGATGTGGAAAGGAAATTGATTTCATTTGGAAATGAATCGATAATTATTGATCGAATTTTCTTTAATTTATGCAAATTAAATTAATTTTTGTTGTAAATAAAAGTTGAATTTTTCGCCGGATAACAATATGAGTTCAGTCAAATAATTGTGAGTTTCTTTTTCTTCTCTTCTTCTTTTTTTCTTTCTTTTTCTTAGTTTCTTTATTTCTCTTTCTTTTTTCTTTTTCTTCCTTTTCTCTTTCTTTTTTGTCTTTTTTTTTTCTTATTTTCTTTTCCGGCATTTTTCTCTCTTTTCTTTTTTCTTATCTTCTTTTTTTTTGTATTTTTCTTATTTTATTTTTGTCTTTATTGTCTTTTTTCTTTTCTTTGTCTCTCTTTTTCTTTCCCTCCGTTTTCTCTTTCTTTCTCTCTCTTCTTTTCTGTCTCGTTTTTTTCTTTCTTTTCCTCTCGTTTTCCTTCTTTCTCTCTTTCTTTCCTCTCTTTCTTACTTTCTTTCTTTTTCTTTTTCTCTCTTTCTCTTCTTTCTTTCTTTCTTTCTTTCTTCTTCCTTTCTTTCTTTCTTTCTTTCTTCTTCCTTTTCTTTTTAATTTCCGACTTTCTCTTTTTTTTTCTCTCTTAACTTTTTCTCCTTTTCTTTCTTTCTATTTCTCGGATCAAAAAAAAAGAAATGTGTTTTTTTTCTTTTTCTTCGTGGATGTCGGGGAGGACCGTGATTTTTCTGAAATGTGCCTTTCGTTCTTCTTCTGCCCTGAAAGAGATTTTGTCTTTATTTTGTTTAAAGACATTCGAAGACTGACATTTGGCAACGAACTGGAGAGAATAAAACCAAAAAGAGTGGGGAGAATATTTTTAAAAAGACAAGAAAGAATCGGTAATTTCTAAGGCGAAGATTCCAGACAGAAATTCCAAGATAGATTTTTTAGGTCCTGGCCCCGTGGGGGGTGGGGGAATCATCGGAAAGACTTTTACACATGACGAAACTTTTAAGCTACTACTACTGCTACTATTACTGATATGAATACTAATACTACTAATAATTTAGCTTGAAACCAAAATTTAATAATGATACTATTTTTTGGGTATGTGTGTGTGTCTGGATTTCTCTGTGTGACTGTGTGTCGGCTTGGATGTGTCTGTGACTTTCAACACATATTTACTTATTATATTACGTATGTCTGTCTATCTATCTATCTATCTATCTATCTATCTATCTATCTAACTAACTATCTCTGCGTCTATCTCTCTATCTGCCGATCTATCAACCTGTCCGTCTCTCTCTCAGTCTAACTACTTATCTAAGTATATGAATAAATATAGTTTTAAGGTGTGTCATATTTATGGGATATAATTGCTGAATATCAGTGTCTAAGCGTACGTAAATATATATATATATATATATATATATAAAAGTGAACATTGAAGTCAACGATCAGAGGCGACAGGCTGTTTTCATGCTAGACGCAATGCGATTATGTCTATCATGAAACAGCCTGTCGACTCTGAGTGTTGACTTCAATGTTCACTTATATATATATATATATATATATATATATATATATATATATATATATATATATATATATATATATGTATATATATATATATATATATATATATATGTATATATATATATATGTATATATATATATATATATATATATATGTATATATATATATATGTATATATATATATATAATTAAAACTACTGTAATTCTGTCTCTCTGTCTATGTCTCTAAATACAACATCTATCTATCTATCTATCTATCTATTTATTTATAAATCTGTCGGTCCAAAATGTCTGTCTGTCTATCTATGTGTTTGGCTGAGTGTTTACTTTCTTTCTTTATATATATGTCTGGTTTTCTATCTATCTATCTATCTATCTGTATCGCTTCATTATCTATCTGTCTATCTATCTATCTATCTATCTATCTATCTATCTATCTATCTATTTCTCTCTTTACGTGTCAGTCAGTCTAACAACCTGACTTGCTGTATCTCTCTATATATATCTTTTCATCCGCTATCTATCTATCTATCTATCTATCTAATTAAAACTGGTCTCCATCTACCGAGGTCAACTTGAGGTGGTGTAATGTTTAACAAGCTTGTCTCGCTAGAACCATCACGACTTAATGGTCAGTTCGATCCTCACTGGGTGTCTCTTACTTTCGGCCTTGTGCCACATCTGAGCTCCGCTTGGAATAATCCTATACTTTGACTATCTGTTTTATTAAAACTGCCTTCTATCTATCTATCTATCTATCTATCTATCTGCATCGCTTCATTACATATCTATCTATCTATCTATCTATCTGCATCGCTTCATTACATATCTATCTATCTATCTATCTATCTATCTATCTATCTATCTATCTATCTATCTATCTATCTATCTATCTGCATCGCTTCATTACATATCTATCTATCTATCTATCTATCTATCTATCTATCTATGTAATCAAAACTGCTATCTAACTTTCGGTATCTATCCATCTGTCTGTCTCTCTATCCAATAAAAACTGCTATCCATCCATCTATCTATCTATCTATCTATCTATCTATCTATCTATCTATCATCAGTGTCTTTCTGTCTTTGTGTTTCTGTCTATATATCTATCTGTCAATCGACGTAATTTGCTGAGGGCAGAGAAGCCAAAATGAAACTCGCTGTTTCTTTGTTTTGTTTTTTTTGGTGGTCAAATTATGAGAAGTCAAATTTTAGGTCAATTGTTCCGCGACTAAAATAAAAGCTTATAAAAATTTTATTTCTATTTAAAAAAAAGAATTAAGAAAAATGCCAAATTAAATGTAAAACCGTCTAGGTGTTGTTGTTTTTTTTGTTTATTTACACGTCTTTTGAGAGAGGTGTATTTTTTGTAAGCCAGACGGTGTGTGTAAAAAAAAAAAGAAAAGCTGTGCGTTTTTAATGACTCTTTTGGATCAGGTATTTGCCGCCAAAATTGTTTGCCAAACTCTGATTTTCTTCTGTGAAATCGTGCAATTTTTATGACCCTTTCGGATCAGGAATAGTCGCCAGAAGCAAAAATTTTGAAGGGCCCTTTTTTATATATTGGCCAATGAAAATTAAGTTTTCGAGACCCGTAGAAATTCCGGATGGCCCCAAGTGGAGCCGACTTTTTCAAATAAAAGAGAGGGCTTTAAGAAACGAAAAGTAGAAACGAAAAAATAACGAAAGGGAGCCGAAGCAGAGATCTGAGACGACACGCAGTTGGCAGACCACTTAACACCCTCTCTCTATTACGTATGTCTGTCTATCTATCTATCTATCTATCTATCTATCTATCTATCTATCTATCTATCTAACTAACTAACTATCTCTGCGTCTATCTCTCTATCTGCCGATCTATCAACCTGTCCGTCTCTCTCTCAGTCTAACTACTTATCTAAGTATATGAATAAATATAGTTTTTAGGTGTGTCATATATATGGGATATAATTGCTGAATATCAGAGTCTAAGCGTATGTAAATATATATATATATATAAAAGTGAACATTGAAGTCAACGCTCAGAGGCGACAGGCTCTTTTCGTGCTAGACGCAATGCGATTATGTCTATCATGAAACAATCTGTCGACTCTGAGTGTTGACTTCAATGTTCACTTTTATATATATATATATATATATATATATATATATATATATATGTATATATATATATAATTAAAACTACTGTAATTCTGTCTCTCCGTCTATGTCTCTAAATACAAGATCTATCTATCTATCTATCTATCTATCTATTTATAAATCTGTCGGTCCAAAATGTCTGTCTGTCTATCTATGTGTTTGGCTAAGTGTTTGCTTTCTTTCTTTATATATATATGTCTGGTTTTCTATCTATCTATCTATCTATCTATCTATGTATTCGCGAATAACGCGTATCTATCTATCTATCTATCTATCTATCTATCTATCTATCTCAGTCCCTTTTATATCTATCTATCTATCTATCTCTCTCAGTCCTTTTTCTATCTATCTATCTATCTATCTATCTATCTCAGTCCTTTTTATATCTATCTATCTATCTATCTATCTATCTCAGTCCTTTTTCTATCTATCTATCTATCTATCTATCTCAGTTCTTTTTCTATCTATCTATCTATCTCAGTCCTTTTTCTATCTATCTATCTATCTATCTATCTCAGTCCTTTTTCTATCTATCTATCTATCTATCTCAGTCCTTTTTCTATCTATCTATCTATCTATCTATCTATCTATCTATCTATCTATCTCAGTCCCTTTTATATCTATCTATCTATCTCAGTCCTTTTCATATCTATCTATCTATCTATCTATCTATCTATCTATATAATCAAAACTGCTATCTAACTTTCGGTCTATCTATCCATCTGTCTGTCTCTCTATCCAATCAAAACTGCTATCTATCTATCTATCTATCTATCTATCTATCTATCTATCTATCTATCTATCTCTCTGTGTCTGTCTGTCTTTGTGTTTCTGTCGATATATCTATCTGTCCCTCGACGTAATTTCCTGAGGGCAGAAAAGACAAAGTGAAACGCGTCATTTTTTTTTTGTTTTTTTTTTATTGTTTTTTTTTTAGTGGTCAAATTCTGAGAAATCAAATTTTAGGTCAATTGTTCCGCGACTAAAATAAAAGCAAAAGCAACTCCTTTTATTGTTCAGTTGAGGACAATGTCTTCATAAATAATTTTATCAAAGGTCGCGTCCAAAGAAATAAACAACAGCAATAATAATAATAATAATACTAATAATAATATCAGCATTGATGGATATTAAAGAGACTTGGTGTCACTTGATCTAGGATTATAGTCAATAGAAATTATTGTCTGAAATCTCAAAAGACCTTTACACAAGATTAAACCTTTAGGCTACTATTAGTACTTCTACTACTCCTATTAATAATAATAGGGTTACTAATACTACTAATAATTTAGCTTGAAACCAAATTTTAATAATGAAAACTATTTCGTGGGTATGTGTGTCGGATGCGTGTGTAAGTGTGTCTGTCTGGGTCTATCTGTGCGAATGTGAGTGTTTTTGGATGTGTGTGTGACCTTCCAAAACATCTTGTGAAAAATTACATGATATATACTTTTTATATTACGTATGAATGAACCTATCTTTTTAAAAAGCTATCTACCTGTCTTTCTGTCTATCTATCATCTATCTATTTATATATCACTCTATCTGTCTGTGTCTGTCTTCCTATATATCTGTATGTCTGTCTAAGTTATTAAAACTTCTGTCTATCTATCTATAGATCGATCTATCTGTCTAATTATAAATGATATCTATATATCTGTCTTTCCGTCTGTCTATCTAACAATCTATCTATCTATCAATCGATTTATGTATCTATGTAATTAAAACTTCTATCTATCTCTCTATCTATCTATCTATCTATCAATCGATTTATCTATCTATGTAATTAAAACTTCTATCTATCTCTCTAGCTATCTATATATCGATCGATTTATCTATCTATGTAATTAAAACTTCTATCTATCTTTCTATCAATCGATTTATCTATCTACGTAATTAAAACTTCTATCTATCTCTCTATCTATCTATCAATCGATTTATCTATCTATGTAATTAAAACTTCTGTCTATCTCTCTATCTATCTATCGATCGATTTATCTATCTATGTAATTAAAAATTCTATCTCTCTCTCTCTCTATCTATCAATCGATTTATCTATGTAATTAAAACTTCTATCTATCTCTCTATCTATCTATCGATCGATTTATCTATCTATGTAATTAAAACTTCTATCTATCTCTCTATCTATCTATAGATCGATTTATCTATCTATGTAATTAAAACTTCTATCTATCTCTCTATCGATTTATCTATCTATGTAATTAAAACTTCTATCTATCTATCTCTCTATCTATCTATCAATCGATTTATCTATCTATGTAATGAAAACTTCTATCTATCTCTCTATCTATCTATCGATCGATTTATCTATGTAATTAATACTTCTATCTATCTATCTATGTAATTAAAACTTCTATCTATCTATCTATCTATCGATTTATCTATCTATGTAATTTAAACTTCTATCTATCTCTCTATCTATCTATCTATCAATCGATTTATCTATCTATGTAATTAAAACTTCTATCGATCTCTCTATCTATCTATCTATCTATCGATTTATCTATCTATCGATTTATCTATCTATGTAATTAAATCTTCTATCTATCTCTCTATCTATGTATGCAATAATAATAATAATAATAATAATAATAATAATAATAATAATAAAAACAATTGATCATCTTGTGTCAGGTTGCACGATATTAGCACCCACTGAATATAAAACCCGGCATGACAGAGTGGTCTAATATCTGCAATGGAAAATTTTCAACTTCTAGCGGAAGGAAACTGAAAGAAACTGATATGAACACCACCCGGTTACGTAGATAGGACCAGTTACAATTCTATGGGACTAGACAATACACACTGACAGAATAGTGAAAAGACCACAAACCAAAAAAAATGCCTCCTTATTGATATGGCAGTCCCTGCAGACTGCAATGTATCTTTGAAGATATTCGAAAAGCTGTCAAAATACAAGGACCTTGAAATAGAAATCTCAAAAATGGGGCACAAGGGAACATCAACAATCACTGTTGTAGATGGATCCCTGGGATTGGTTGGAAAAGATTCCAGTAGATTAATTGAAGAGATTCCTGGAAGTCCATGCCTCAAAGAGATAGAAGAAATTGTTCTGACATGTACAGCCCACATTTTACAAAGGGCTTTATTTATGTAATTATTATTTTTCTTTTTTTTTGCAGTGGAAAGTGTCATGATGCCATTTCTCAAACTTATGTCCCTGGGCGGGACTTGGAAAGACATGTTTAAACGACAGATATCAAAGGAAATTAAAAAAATAATAATATCAGAATTGATGGATATTAAAGAGATTTGGTATCGCTTGATCGATGAATAAAGTCAATAGAAATTATTGTTTGAAATCTCAAAAGAATTTTAAACATGATTAAATCTTCAGGCTACTACTACTACTACTACTACTAAAAGTAATAATAATAGGAATACTAATACTACTAATAATTTAGCTTGAAACCAAATTTTGATAATGAAACTATTTTGTGGGTATGTGTGTCGGGTGCGTGTGTAAATGTGTCTGTCTGGGTCTCTCTGTGTGAATGTGTGTGGGCTTGGATGTGTGTGTGACATTGCAAAACATCTTGTAAAAAATTACTTCATATTTACTTTTTATATTACGTATGTACGAATCTATCTATCTGTCTTTCTGTCTATCTATCATCTATCTATTTATATATCAATCTATCTGTCTGTGTCTGTCTTTCTATATATCTGTCTGTCTTTCTATGTTATAAATACATCTATCTATCTATCTATGTAATTAAAACTGCTATCTATCTATCTATCTACCAGCAGATAACGCGTATCTATCTATCTATCTATCTATCGATCGATCGATTTATCTATCTATGTAATTAAAACTTCTATCTCTCTATCTATCGATCGATCGATTTATCTATCTATGTAATTAAAACTTCTATCTATCTCTCTCTCTAACTATCTATCGATTTATCTACCTATGTAATTAAAACTTCTATCTATCTATCGATTTATCTCTCTATGTAATTAAAACTTCTATCTATCTAACTATCTATCGATTTATCTATCTATGTAATTAAAACTTCTATCTATCTATCTATCTATCTATCGATCGATTTATCTATCTATGTAATTAAAACTTCTATCTATCTATCTATCGATCGATCGATTTATCTATCTATGTAATTAAAACTTCTATCTCTCTATCTATCTATCGATTTATCTATCTATGTAATTAAAACTTCTATCTATCTATCTATCTATCTATCTATCGATCGATCGATTTATCTATCTATGTAATTAAAACTTCTATCTCTCTATCTATCTATCGATTTATCTATGTATGTAATTAAAACTTCTATCTATCTATCTATCTATCGATCGATTTATCTATCTATGTAATTAAAACTTCTATCTATCTATCGATCGATTTATCTATCTATGTAATTAAAACTTCTATCTATCTATCTATCTATCGATTTATCTATCTATGTAATTAAAACTATCTATCTATCTATCGATCGATTTATCTATCTATGTAATTAAAACTTCTATCTATCTATCTATCGATCGATTTATCTATGTAATTAAAACTTCTATCTATCTATCGATTTATCTCTCTATGTAATTAAAACTTCTATCTATCTATCTATCTATCGATTTATCTATCTATGTAATTAAAACTTCTATCTATCTATCTATCGATCGATTTATCTATCTATGTAATTAAAACTTCTATCTATCTATCTATCGATCGATCGATTTATCTATCTATGTAATTAAAACTTCTATCTCTCTATCTATCTATCGATTTATCTATCTATGTAATTAAAACTTCTATCTATCTATCTATCTATCGATCGATCGATTTATCTATCTATGTATTTAAAACTTCTATCTCTCTATCTATCTATCGATTTATCTATGTATGTAATTAAAACTTCTATCTATCTATCTATCTATCGATCGATTTATCTATCTATGTAATTAAAACTTCTATCTATCTATCTATCTATCGATCGATTTATCTATCTATGTAATTAAAACTTCTATCTATCTATCTATCTATCGATTTATCTATCTATGTAATTAAAACTATCTATCTATCTATCGATCGATTTATCTATCTATGTAATTAAAACTTCTATCTATCTATCTATCGATCGATTTATCTATGTAATTAAAACTTATATCTATCTATCGATCGACTTATCTATCTATGTAATTAAAACTTCTATCTATCTATCTATCTATCTATCGATCGATTTATCTATCTATGTAATTAAAACTTCTATCTATCTATCTATCTATCGATCGATTTATCTATCTATGTAATTAAAACTTCTATCTCTCTCTCTATCTATCTATCTATCGATTTATCTACCTATGTAATTAAAACTTCTATCTATCTATCGATTTATCTATCTATGTAATTAAAACTTCTATCTATCTATCTATCTATCGATTTATCTATGTAATTAAAACTTCTATCTATCTCTCTATCGATTTATCTATCTATGTAATTAAAACTTCTATCTATCTATCTATCTATCTATCTATCTATCTATCGATCGATTTACCTATCTATGTAATTAAAACTTCTATCTATTTATCTGTCGATTGATCGATTTATCTATGTAATTAAAACTTCTATCTCTCTATCTATCTATCGATTTATCTATCTATGTAATTAAAACTTCTATCTATCTATCGATCGATTTATCTATCTATGTAATTAAAACTTCTATCTATCTATCTATCTATCTATGTAATTAAAACTTCTATCTATCTATCTATCTATCTATGTAATTAAAACTTCTATCTATCTATCTATCTTTGTAATTAAAACTTCTATCTATCTATCTATCTTTGTAATTAAAACTTCTATCTATCTATCTATCTATCTATCTATGTAATTAAAACTTCTATCTATCTATCTATCTATCTATGTAATTAAAACTTCTATCTATCTATCTATCTATCTATCTATCTATGTAATTAAAACTTCTATCTATCTATCTATCTATCTATCTATCTATGTAATTAAAACTTCTATCTATCTATCTATCTATCTATGTAATTAAAACTTCTATCTATCTATCTATCTATGTAATTAAAACTTCTATCTATCTATCTATCTATGTAATTAAAACTTCTATCTATCTATCTATCTATCTATGTAATTAAAACTTCTATCTATCTATCTATCTATCTATCTATCTATCTATCTATCTATGTAATTAAAACTTCTATCTATCTATCTATCTATCTATCTATCTATCTATCTATCTATCTATCTATCTATCCATCTATGCAATTTGGGAGGAAAATAGAGTAAATGTTTACAGGAGAGAAATTAAGTTGAAAAATTTTCAAATTCATCTTGACATGGGCTGACCTTGACCAATATTTAACATTTGTTCAAAATGAGAAATTACTCCCACAGACACATACACACGCACACACACATATATATATATACATACATATATATATATATATATATATATATATATATATATATATATATATATATATATATATATATATATGACCATAAATTAGTATAGAAAATTTTAGCATCTTTTTACTATGAAAGACACATTGATTTGGAAATTGTTACAAAAATCAAATAATTATTGGATTTTAATAAAACTTTCAGGACTAATTAAAAAATGAATGAAATTATTATAGAATTGTTTCTTTCTTATAAAATCTTGACAAAAAAATATTCTTTATCTGTTACCTGCCACTTACTTAATTTTTTATTTCAAGAAATTCATTTTCATGGGGCCTAATGTTTATATTAGTTATAAACACACATCTTTAGAGAATTTAAATCATCAATTTGGTTTTTTGTTTTGTTTTTTCTTTTCAAAATAATGCACCATGTTACAGGAAATTTGCTCAAAATCATAATTAAAAAAATGCAATAAAACTGAGATATTAATTAATTAGAAAAGCTATATAAAAATTATATATTATGGACACAATTGTCATGAGGAAAAAGAATTTTTTTTTCAATGAATAATGAATTTTACAAGAATTATTTTATTTTTTGAAAATTTTATTTAGAATAATTTATAAAGTTTTAAATCTTTGAAAATTATGTATTAATTAGTAGCAGTTAGATGATATTGTTAAGTAAAAACTATATTTACTAATCATAACTGGAAAAGTTTACTACTATTTAGCAAGCCTCAATATTTTAAAAAGAATTTAAATTTTTTTTTGTGTTTGTGTAAACGTGCTGATGTTTGTAAATACAGGCGTCTATATATATTATCAGAATATAAGAGCAGTTAATTTAAATCCAAATTACCTAAAATTCAATAAAACATTAGATTACTTAAAATATTTTCCTAAAGATTTAAGATTACTTGGTAGTTAAAAAAATAATATAAAAAGGCACTCATGGTATATTTGTGAAGTAAATTTGACAGATACGTCATCCATAGAAAACATTTCCAAACATAAGTCTATTGAGATACTTGTTAACATCTTCTAAAAACAGCCACCTCTGTGTGAAAAAATGCTTTGCTGTGATATTTTAAACTAAAAGTAAATAATATTTGTTTCAAGTCAGATTAATTAAACTTTAAATCAGCTAATAATCCTCAAGTAAAATTTTAGAAAAGTATATTTTATTTTTTAAAGATTTTTTAATAAAAAGAATTAATTATGATGAGAGATTTGTAAATATGGCTAAAATCATTCCAATTAATTTAAATTAAGATGCGGCAAAGTATTTTGCTTATTGGAAATATTAATCAATTAGCTTGAAATTTAAAAAACTTAATTTTAAATCTGAGGTATCTCTTTTCTTTGGAGAAACCTACTTTATTTATCTTTTAGGTTAGTGGTTAAAACAACCAGTTCATTTTTTTATTTTTTTATAATATCAACTGGACCACTGATGACAACACCAGTGGTCCACAGATGGGCCTCTATTACAAAGAGGAACACACTGGAAATTTGACAGCAGGTCACCAGTGGTGAACAGTAGTGGCATGCCACCCAGTGGTAGATCGGTGGTTTGCAAGTAGGAAGAGAACACCAAATTACAAATGATTTACACACACATCTACATATAGAAGTCAACACTTAGAGGTGACAATTTGTTTCATGCCAGACGCAATCGTCAGGCCATAATATTTATTACTGAATAATAACAGTAAATACGGCACAAGGCCAAAAAGGGGGAATGGGGAAGAGGAAGGTCATCACTTGTCTTAATCTTAAACTTAGCTAGTCCCGAGCACTGACTCAAACATACAAAACAATATTCCTTCCACCAAAACGCCACATTCATACTTACCTTTCATGCTACATCCACCAAAATACCTCATGGTCTCTATGAAAGTCCTAAATAACCCCATATTTACAATAAAGTCTGTGGAGGGCGGGAGTAAAAATTTTATACAATAAATAAACCCCAATGAATATATACAATATGACTAAATATATGTACAAGAAACGAAACAAAATGTATGTTGGTAATAAAAAAAACCCACAAATCCTAAATGTGACAGTAAAATCAATTAACTGGGCGAAATCGACACGGGACTATAACAATAAAGAACAACATTTATCCATCCCAACCACTCACGCAAACACGCACTGATTCAGACTCAACCATACGAAAAAGCTCACACTCGAAAACGAAAGGCGTCCCGTATCCTCCAGAGAACTGAAATCACTGAGCACTTAAAGAGGGGAGGGAAGGGAAGTTAAACTAAAGGAAAAGAAAAGGGGGACACAACAAAGGGGGCCAATGAGCAAACACACTCTAGCTAAGTTTTACAGAAATTAAAAAACTAAAATACAAAAGCAAAAACCCTAAACTATCCTAAATCCAGGGATGGGTTGCCAAAGTTCAACCCAGGCAAACAATATCCTGATGCCTAACCAGCATCAAAATGCCACTCAAGGTCAGCCCCTTTCACACGGCACAAACGCGCAAGACTCACCCACCTTTCGCCAAATTCTGATGATGTGAGCCGCCGCCTTTCCGTCCTAATCTTGACTTTAAGCTGATGCCTAAAGAACAAGATCAGTTCGGAAGAAGCAAACTTCTCGCCACCATAGAATTCCTTCTGACGCGTCGTCCAAATCACGACTCTCATAACGCTTAGTAAGCAACAGCACACATAATGCTCAGCCTTCGACATCTGAGGCACCACATTGCTACAAACAGAAACGGAATCCAGGTCAAAGGACTTTCTCCGCAGTACGCGAACCATGAGACCTTCAACGAACCTGCACAACGGCACTACCACCGTGCACTGAAAGACTGCGTGACCAATGGTCTCGACTTCCCCAACACAGCGGCGGCAGTCTGGAGAATTCTCCAAGCCCGCTGAACAAAGTCTTTTGCCGACCCAGAGGGCTCTACGAATCACCCGCCAGGTGAGTGATGCCTCATCGTTAGTGAGGCATTTCAACCCTGGCGCCCAAGGCCATATTGAGCGAGCCTGCTGCTTCGTAAGACCGAGCTCGCTAATCAAACCATCTTGAACGGACCCCCGAACTAGCACTTGATACAATGCCCTACGAGAGAACGCCTGGACGTTGGAGAGGCCTTCCGACGCCCGTAAGAGGCATTTCAGAGCGCGACGACATTCGTGATAGAAGGAGCTTTCGGCTCGGGGTCTACGGCGAGCCTCCCCCTCGCACGAGTGCACACTTCTCAGGGACGGGAAATTTTTCCGGGCGTCTTCCTTCCAGAAGGCTCCCACCTCGTCCGGTTCGCGACACAATCGGTCTAGGAATGCAATGCGAAGCATATGTTGACGAATCTCAATGCTTGGCATACCCAGGCCGCCCTCAGTGGTATGAAGGCAACAGATCTCCCGAGATACCATAGGGGCCTTGCCTCCCCACAAGAAGGAGAACAAGAGCCTTACTAATAAAATTAGTGGGGCAAACGGAAGTGGAAGTACAGAGAGTCGGTACACGAGGATTGGATATATGTGTGAAACACATACTTCCGCCCTTCCCTTCAGGGAAAGCCTCCTCCGAGACCACAGATTAACCGCGATCTCGGCCTTCTCTCGTACCTCCGACCAATTCATTTCCAACTGGAGATCCGGACCGAACCAGACGCCGAGTATCTTGATCGGTCCATCCGTCCAGAGGAAAGGTCCGGGAAGAGAAACTCCCTTCCACGCACCCAACCGCAAGCACGGTTGATCTTGGCCCCTGTCACCATCTCATAACCACTGACCTCTTTGCTGACTTCGTCAATCTCGGCTCTGCTCGACACAAGAACCGAAACGTCGTCAGCATAGGCAGAATACCTTGCTGAGGTGGTAGCCCCAGGCAGAGATATTCCACGCAGGACCGGATTCGCCTTTAACTTGCGAAGGAAAGGTTCCAACGCAAGAACGTACAGCAAAGGCGAGAGCGGACAACCCTGACGAATAGAGCGAGACAATACGAAAGGCTTCGATCTTACTCCATTCACTTCCACCAGCGCACCGGGGGTCGCATACAAGAGTCGGATCCAGGAGCGAAAGTCGGCTCCGAAACCGGCCGACGAAAGGACAGCCTCCAGAAAACGATGATCAACCCTATCGAAGGCCTTGGACTGATCTAAATTGATCAGCGCGGCTTCACCGTCGACTTGTTCTAAGATCAAGCGTACCATATGCAGGTTATCCTGAATAGTCCTACCCTTCACAGCACAAGTCTGCTCGGGGCCAATCAGACTAGACAGGACAAGCTGCAAACGGTTGGCTAAGATCTTCGCCAAAATCTTCAACTCAGCGTTTAGCATCGTTAAAGGGCGAAAGTTCCCTAACCCATCCCCACCGTTCTTGTCCTTACGCAGCAACTTGATCACACCCCTGGTGAAGCGTTGAGGTATAGACCCCTGCTTCATCCAGTGGTTGAAAATCAGTTCCAGCAAAGGAACAAAAACGGGCGACAGCCTCAAGTACACTTCGTAGGGCAGACCATCGAGTCCCGGAGACTTATCCAGGCCAACCTGCTTCAGCGCTTCCCAGATCTCAGACTCTGTTATGGGACCCTCGCACCCAGCCGCTTCAGGTGCCTCGAGGCAGGGAAAGTCGGCTAAATAGGAGTCGAACTGAGCAGTGCTCAGACCGGGCTCCCTGGTGAAAAGATCCTGAAAGTAATTTCGAAAGACCTCACATATGCCCGCGTTTGTAGTCACGGTCCGATTATCCGGTAATGTGACGCACGCGATATGTCGCCGAGACGCACTCCTACTCTCCTCTGCACGCAATTCAGCGGCCATATTCGTCGCCTCAGAGGACATTCTTTTTAACCTAGCCCTAACTACCAGAGCTTGATCCTTCTTGATAAGCAAGGAGGCCAACTCTGCCTTAGCTAAGGCTACATCCCCATTAACACGGGATTTCACGGCCTGATCGACTTTTTCTTCTAAAGCAGTTTGCGCCGCTAATCTATCTCGATTGAGTCGACGACTAAAATCGGCAGCAAACGATCTAATTTTTTATTTTAAATTACCCCACAACGCGTTCCCAAAAACCGCTCCCGACAATTCCCGTTGTATCATTAGTAACAGCTGGTCCCGAAATCCCTGTTCACCAAAAAGTGAACAGTTGAATTTCCAGTAACCAGCCAACCTAACCTTAGGCTTATCTAAGTTTACACGGACCCGGACAAGCCTATGATCCGAATAAACTATATAATGGAAACTTGGACACCCTAAGAGCCCTACATCGACTCTCTTAACTAGGACTCGATCGAGGTAGCTCGCAAGCGTCCCAGGATCCGAGTTGCCACTATTAGTCCAAGTCCAAGCTATATCCCGAGGATGCTCATTCCGGTACTTATCGACGAGATCGAACCCGTCGATAAAGCCCCGAAATGGTTTCACATCAGGATTGTTAGTAGCCCGTTTTTTCCCTATACGATCTATATCGGGATCAAGGACGGCATTCCAATCACCCGCTAAAACTACCCGACGAGATGTCGTCAAAAACGGCTCGATCTGCCGAAACAGACCAGGACGCTCAGCATGGATAATGGGCGCATAAACGCCGATGAGATGCAAAGCCTTACCTTTTATGGTAACGTCCAGCACACAAAGCCTGCCCGCCGGATCTGCGAAAACAAGAGTACATACAGCGTCTAAAGACCTGCTCACTAGCCAAGAGACCCCCCTCGAACGACCATCAAAACATGCTGAATAAAGGTCGAACCCATTAGACAGCACATCCTCACGATCATGAGAAGAAAACCGGGTCTCCTGCACACAACAGATATTCACCCCGAGGCGCTGAAGGTCGCGAGAGAGCCTCGCCCTGCGAGACTCCAACCTCAGGCCCCGGACATTTAAAGTAGCTAACCAGAGAGCCATATTGAATACTGATTAGGGTTGTTTATCTGCATTGAACATGGCTGGGGTTAGGATACCGACAGCCTCTCCCATAGACCCATGGCCCATCTCATTCTTGATGGTACCGTCTTCGGAGATTCCGCCGATATCCCACGGGAGAGTCAATTTTAGTGCTCTATAAAGGGAGGGGTGAACAAAAACCGGGACCCTCCCTGCACAAAATTGCTTCATCTTCTTCAACTTTTCATTTTGGACTATGGCTATTGGCGGGGTCATGTTGAACGATGTAATCGCTTCGTCCACCATAGCCCAAACTGATTTAGCACACGGTTCCGATCTTATCACAGTTAATACCCTTTGGGCATTAGGGAAGTTTCCGGGATTTTCTATATCTTTCTCCCCAAATTTCTTTACGGATAACAGAAATTTAAGGCTTTTGATTCGGTTTCCATAGTCCCTCGCCTTTTCCGCTTGTAGGGGAGATATTTTGCATATGTCAGTGCCTGGATTAAAGATGTGCTTTGGTCTCTTCTTTTTATCCGCAGCATCTTGTGTAGGGCTTCTGGGTCTTTTGGTAACTGTAGGGGGTAATTTGGAAGATTTAGAGGGTGAAGGACTGGGAGTGTGGCGAGGAGTACTGGGATGTCTAAAAGGACTGGGGTCTCTACTGAGAGGGATTTGGGACTGGGCACGAGAAGTGGAAGGGGTGGCCGGAGAAGGCTTCACTCTGGAGAGAGGGGTTGAGGGACATGTAGTAGGAGGAATAGGTTTGGAAATTGTGGAGCGAGTGGCCATCTTTTTAGGGGGTGACTTGACTGGAGAAGAGGGTTGAGGTGACTGCAAAGAGGGGGATTTTTTTTCGGGGATTTTTTCTGTTTTCTTTGGTCATCTATTTGTTTTTTAAGCTGTTTCAGTTTTACCGTTTTTTCGTAAGACGGTTCATATTTTTTCATTTGATCTTCAGACTTTAAAGAGGTCGGGGCGTCGCCCATGCTGTTGATAGAGGGAGTGGGACTGTGTGTGTCTTTAGTCCCCGAGGCTTCAGGGGACTGAGGACCCTCTGGCTGACGCTTCCCTCTGACCCTGCCAACTACCTGCCATTCCCCTTCTTCCCCCTTCTTAGCCACAGAAGCGGTGGAAGAGGGCTCTTCGAGGGATGGGGCTTAGAGGGTGACCCAACCGGGGAAACAACATCTCCGGTCCCGGCAGCTGGCATGCCCATTACAGGCGCGGCGGATTTTGCAGACTCGGTCAGAGGGGGAGTTTGGTCTTTAGTGACCTGAGTCCCAGAGGCCTTCTTCTCTGGGCAGGAAGAGGAGAGATGACCAGTCACTCCACACTTCCAGCAGGCTGGTTTACGACCGGTCACGATGACCGGCAGCTTCAGGTCACCGACGTCAATCCAGTTGGGGACGGAGCTGAAGGCCTTTCGATCGAGCATCATATCAAAGCTCCATCCCCCAGTCAGGCTATCGCAGGAAGCGGCCAATATCTCTCCGTATTGGTCCAGGAAAGCCGCAAGGTGTTCCCCGATAACCTGAGGAGGGACCTCGTACACTGCCACTCTGGTCCTTCGCCGACCCTCATACTCGGTTCGGAGGATGAGATCCTTGGTGATTAATTCTCTCCGGGTGGCTCTCACGCAGTCTTCTGCAGTGGGCAGCAGTACGTCCCACATGAAGAAACCCTTGCCCTTGACAATTCTTAGGGGTTTGAACCCCAGGGACTCCAGTGCTTTAAACACTGTGTCTTTAGTCGAACGACAAATTTTGCGCGAACGCTTGTCGACCACAAAAACAGACACTATTCTTTTCTCGACTCTCTTCAGTTCCACTGGATCCTCCAAGAGTCCGTCTTTCACCACGAGGTGAGCGTAACTCTTGGCACGCTCTGGGAACTCCGCGATGTCGATTATACAATTCGGTGGGGACTTCCAACAAGAGGGCGAATCCCCGACCTCGGTATTTACTTTTGTCTTGTCTGGCTTTTTATTTGTCTCTTTTTCCAGATTTTCTTTGTCTATCCTGGCTCTGGCGGCCTTTTTAAGGGTGTCTACTATCTCCTCATTTGTAGGGGTCCTTGGGAGGACAGGATATTCATCAGGATTATCTTTATCTGGGGGGTCTTTTTTGGGTTAAACAAGTGCTTCCTAACCGATTTTCTGATGGAAGCAAGGGTCGTTTTTTTTTAGTGATAAGGAAGAAGGGGCTTTTTTTCCTTCTTCTCCATGGTGGAGAAAAAAAAGGGGGGTCAGGAGTAAAGGAATGGGGAAGGGATATTCAATAAATTTCGCCTAAAGGCGAAACAAAAAAAAACAAACAAATAACGCCAAAAGGCGAAAAAAAATAAAAAGGGGAAAATTGGACAATAAAATAAAACGTTAAAAAAAAGTGGACACGAACCTAATTAAAATCTAGCCGAAGCTAGTTAGAAAAATAAAGAAGGCCGACTCGAAGAAGCGAGTCAAACCAGTAAATAAACGAAAATTAACAGCTAACTATAAACAGTACAACAATTACAAAAATAAAACAAAAAACACGTAAAACTTAAAGACAAATATCGCCTAAAGGCGTAACAATTAACAAAACACGAAAAGGACAATTAAATAATAAAATAAAACGTTCAAACCAGGTAAACAAAGAAAATACTCAACTTCGACAAAAAATCAAAATGGCCGACAATAAACAAAAGAAAATACGGAACTTTGGCAAGAACCAAAGCTAGCAACAAAAATTCAAAATGGCCGACCCAAAACAAACAAGTCGAACCAATAAAGAAAATAAACAAATAAATTGGACAATACAACGATTACAAAACGATTTTAGTACAAAAAAATTAATAAAACGAAAAACACGTAAAACGTAAAGTTAGGACAGAAACAAGAAATTAATTAACACGAAACACGGACAAGGGTTACACTATAAATAGAACGAAGCTAGAAATTAACGGTAAATGAAGGTTATAAGAAAGGCTAAAAAAGCGTGGAAATTAAAACGGGGTAGAAACAAAAAATTAACGGGGGACGGGAATTAAAACGAGAAACTAGAATAGGGGATAAAATGAAAAACAAAGAATTAACGGGGGTAAAAAGAAAAACTAAAAGAAAAACAAAAAATTAAAGGGGAAAAAAACTGAAATAAAAAGGGAAAAGAACAAATAGAGGGGGGTGAAAATAAAAAATGGATAGAAGAAAAAATCAAAAGGACTTTTTTTTTTCTTTTTTTTTTTCAAAACAGTTGTAACAGAAAATAAATAAAATAACAAACTTTAACCAAAGAACAGTTCACACAGAGATTTCGGCAAGAGCAGTCGTACAGCGGTCTGTAAAAACAACAAAATGTCAAGGAGGGCAGAACGCAATCGTCAGGCCATAATATTTATTACTGTTATGTACAGTAAATACGGCACAAGGCCAAAAGGGGGATTGGGGAAAAGGAAGGTCATCACTGGTCTTAATCTTAAACTTAGCTAGTCCCGAGCACTGACCCAAACATACAAAACAATATTCCTTTCACCAAAACGCCACATTCATACTTACCTTCCATGCTACATCCACCAAAATACCTCATGGTCTCTATGAAAGTCCTAAATAACCCCATATGTACAATAAAGTCTGTGGGGGGCGGGAGTAAAAATTTTATACAATAAATAATCCCCAATGAGTATATACAATATGACTAAATATATATGTACAAGAAACGAAACAAAATGTATGTTAGTAATAAAAAACCCCCACAAATCCTAAATGTGACAGTAAAATCAATTGACTGGGCGAAATCGACACGGGACTATAACAATAAAGAACAAACATTTATCCATCCCAACCACTCACACAAACACGCACTGATTCAGACTCAACCATACGAAAAAGCTCACACTCGAAAACGAAAGGCGTCCCGTATCCTCCAGAGAACTGAAATGACTGAGCACCTAAAGAGGGGAGGGAAGGGGAGTTAAACTAAAGGAAAAGAAAAGGGGGACACAAAAAAAATGGGGCCAATGAGCAAACACACTCTAGCTAAGTTTTACAGAAATTAAAAAACTAAAATACAAAAGCAAAAACCCTAAACTATCCTAAATCCAGGGATGGGTTGCCAAAGTTCAACCCAGGCAAACAATATCCTGATGCCTAACCAGCATCAAAATGCCACTCAAGGTCAGCCCCTTTCACACGGCACAAACGCGCAAGACTCACCCACCTTTCGCCAAATTCTGATGATGTGAGCCGCCGCCTTTCCGTCCTAATCTTGACTTTAAGCTGATGCCTAAAGAACAAGATCAGTTCGGAAGAAGCAAACTTCTCGCCACCATAGAATTCCTTCTGACGCGTCGTCCAAATCACGACTCTCATAACGCCTAGCAAGCAACAGCACACATAATGCTCAGCCTTCGACATCTGAGGCACCACATTGCTACAAACAGAAACGGCATCCAGGACAAAGGACTTTCTCCGCAGTACGCGAACCATGAGGCCTTCAACGAACCTGCACAACGGCACTACCACCGTGCACTGAAAGAAGGCGTGACCAATGGTCTCGACTTCCCCAACACAGCGGCGGCAGTCTGGAGAATTCTCCAAGCCCGCTGAACAAAGTCTTTTGCCGACCCAGAGGGCTCTACGAATCACCCGCCAGGTGAGTGATGCCTCATCGTTAGTGAGGCATTTCAACCCTGGCGCCCAAGGCCATATTGAGCGAGCCTGCTGCTTCGTAAGACCGAGCTCGCTAATCAAACCATCTTGAACGGACCCCCGAACTAGCACTTGATACAATGCCCTACGAGACAACGCCTGGACGTTGGAGAGGCCTTCCGACGCCCGTAAGAGGCATTTCAGAGCGCGACGACATTCGTGATAGAAGGAGCTTTCGGCTCGGGGTCTACGGCGAGCCTCCCCCTCGCACGAGTGCACACTTCTCAGGGACGGGAAATTTTTCCGGGCGTCTTCCTTCCAGAAGGCTCCCACCTCGTCCGGTTCGCGACACAATCGGTCTAGGAATGCAATGCGAAGCATATGTTGACGAATCTCAATGCTTGGCATATCCAGGCCGCCCTCAGTGGTATGAAGGCAACAGATCTCCCGAGATACCATAGGGGCCTTGCCTCTCCACAAGAAGGAGAACAAGAGCCTTACTAATAAAATTAGTGGGGCAAACGGAAGTGGAAGTACAGAGAGTCGGTACACGAGGATTGGATATATGTGTGAAACACATACTTCCTCCCTTCCCTTCAGGGAAAGCCTCCTCCGAGACCACAGATTAACCGCGATCTCGGTCTTCTCTCGTACCTCCGACCAATTCATTTCCAACTGGAGATCCGGACCGAACCAGACGCCGAGTATCTTGATCGGTCCATCCGTCCAGAGGAAAGGTCCGGGAAGAGAAACTCCCTTCCATGCACCCAACCGCAAGCCAACAGACTTATCACGGTTGATCTTGGCCCCTGTCACCATCTCATAACCACTGACCTCTTTGCTGACTTCGTCAATCTCGGCTCTGCTCGACACAAGAACCGAAACGTCGTCAGCATAGGCAGAATACTTTGCTGAGGTGGTAGCCCCAGGCAAAGATATTCCACGCAGGACCGGATTCGCCTTTAACTTGCGAAGGAAAGGTTCCAACGCAAGAACGTAAAGCAAAGGCGAGAGCGGACAACCCTGACGAATAGAGCGAGACAATACGAAAGGCTTCGATCTTACTCCATTCACTTCCACCAGCGCACCGGGGGTCGCATACAAGAGTCGGATCCAGGAGCGAAAGTCGGCTCCGAAACCGGCCGACGAAAGGACAGCCTCCAGAAAACGATGATCAACCCTATCGAAGGCCTTGGACTGATCTAAATTGATCAGCGCGGCTTCACCGTCGACTTGTTCTAAGATCAAGCGTACCATATGCAGGTTATCCTGAATAGTCCTGCCCTTCACAGCACAAGTCTGCTCGGGTCCAATCAGACTAGACAGGACAAGCTGCAAACGGTTGGCTAAGATCTTCGCCAAAATCTTCAACTCAGCATTTAGCATCGTTAAAGGGCGAAAGTTCCCTAACCCATCCCCACCGTTCTTGTCCTTACGCAGCAACTTGATCACACCCCTGGTGAAGCGTTGAGGTATAGACCCATGCTTCATCCAGTGGTTGAAAATCAGTCCCAGCAAAGGAACAAAAACGGGCGACAGCCTCAAGTACACTTCGTAGGGCAGACCATCGAGTCCCGGAGACTTATCCAGGCCAACCTGCTTCAGCGCTTCCCAGATCTCAGACTCTGTTATGGGACCCTCGCACCCAGCCGCTTCAGCTGCCTCGAGGCAGGGAAAGTCGGCTAAATAGGAGTCGAACTGAGCAGAGCTCAGACCGGGCTCCCTGGTGAAAAGATCCTGAAAGTAATGTCGAAAGACCTCACATATGCCCGCGTTTGTAGTCACGGTCCGATTATCCGGTAATGTGACGCACGCGATATGTCGCCGAGACGCACTCCTACTCTCCTCTGCACGCAATTCAGCGGCCATATTCGTCGCCTCAGAGGACATTCTTTTTAACCTAGCCCTAACTACCAGAGCTTGATCCTTCTTGATAAGCAAGGAGGCCAACTCTGCCTTAGCTAAGGCTACATCCCCACTAACACGGGATTTCACGGCCCGATCGACTTTTTCTTCTAAAGCAGTTTGCGCCGCTAATCTATCTCGATTGAGTCGACGACTAAAATCGGCAGCAAACGTTCTAATTTTTGATTTAAGGTTACCCCACCAGGCGTTCCCAAAAACCGCTCCCGACAATTCCCGTTGTATCATTAGTAGCAGCTGGTCCCGAAATCCCTGTTCACCAAACAGTGAACAGTTGAATTTCCAGTAACCAGCCAACCTAACCTTAGGCTTATCTAAGTTTACACGGACCCGGACAAGCCTATAATCCGAATAAACTATATAATGGAAACTTGGACACCCTAAGAGCCCTACATCGACTCTCTTAACTAGGACTCGATCGAGGTAGCTCGCAAGCGTCCCAGGATCCGAGTTGCCACTATTAGTCCAAGTCCAAGCTATATCTCGAGAAATGCTCATTTCGGTACTTATCGACGAGATCGAACCCGTCGATGAAGCCCCGAAATGGTTTCACATCAGGATTGTTAGTGGCCCGTTTTTTCCCTATACGATCTATATCGGGATCAAGGACGGCATTCCAATCACCCGCTAAAACTACCCGACGAGATGTCGTCAAAAACGGCTCGATCTGCCGAAACAGACCAGGACGCTCAGCATGGATAATGGGCGCATAAACGCCGATGAGACGCAAAGCCTTACCTTTTATGGTAACGTCCAGCACACAAAGCCTGCCCGCCGGATCTGCGAAAACAAGAGTACATACAGCGTCTGAAGACCTGCTCACTAGCCAAGAGACAATCCTCGAACGACCATCAAAACATGCTGAATAAAGGGCGAACCCATTAGACAGCACATCCTCACGATCATGAGAAGAAAACCGGGTCTCTTGCACACAACAGATATTCACCGCGAGGCGCTGAAGGTCGCGAGAGAGCCTCGCCCTGCGAGACTCCAACCTCAGGCCCCGGACATTTAAAGTAGCTAACCAGAGAGCCATATTGAACACTGATTAGGGTTGTTTATCTGCGTTGAACATGGCTGGGGTTAGGATACCGACAGCCTCTCCCATAGACCCATGGCCCATCTCATTCTTGATGGTACCGTCTTCGGAGATTCCGCCGATATCCCACGGGAAAGTCAATTTTATAGCTCTATAAAGGGAGGGGTGAACAAAAACTGAGACCCTCCCTGCACAAAATTGCTTCATCTTTTTCAACTTTTCATTTTGGAATATGGCTATTGGCGGGGTCATGCTGAACGATGAAATCGCTTCATCCACCTAGCCCAAACTGATTTCGCACCCGGTTCTGATCTGATTACAGTTAATACCCTTTGGGCATTAGGGAAGTTTCCGGGATCTTCAATGTCTTTCTCCCCAAATTTCTTTACGGATAAGAGGAATTTGAGGCTCTTAATTCTGTTCCCGTAATCCCTCGCCTTTTCTGCTTGTAGGGGAGATATTTTGCATATATCAATGCCTGGGTTAAAGATGTGCTATGGTCTTTTCTTTTTATCCGCACCATCTTGTGTAGGGCTTCTGGGTCTTTTGGTAACTGTTGTGCGTAATTTGTATGATTTTGAGGGTGAAGGACTGGGAGTGTGGCGAGGAGTACTGGGATGTCTAAAAGGACTGGGGTCTCTACTGAGAGGGATTTGGGACTGGGCACGAGAAGTGGAAGGGGTGGCTGGAGAAGGCTTCACTCTGGAGAGAGGGGTTGAGGGACATGGAGTGGGAGGAATAGGTTTGGAAGATGTGGAGCGAGTGGCCATCTTTTTAGGGGGAGACTTGACCGGAGAAGAGGGTTGAGGAGACTGCAAAGGGGATTTTTTTTCCGGGGATTTTTTCTGTTTTCTTTGGTCGTCTATTTGTTTTTTAAGTTGTTTCAGTTTTACCGTTTTTTCGTAAGACGGTTCATATTTTTTCATATGATCTTCAGACGTTAAAGAGGTCGGGGCGTCACCCATGCTGTTGATAGAGGGAGTGGGACTGTGTGTGTCTTTAGTCCCCGAGGTTTCAGGGGACTGAGGACCCGCTGGCTGACGCTTCCCTCTGACCCTGCCAACTACCTGCCATTCCCCTTCTTCCCCCTTCTTAGCCGCAGAAGCGGTAGAAGAGGGCTCTTCGGGGGATGGGGGCTTGGATGGTGACCCAACCGGGGGAACATCCTCTCCGGTCCCGGCAGCTGGCATGCCCATTACAGGCGCGGCGGATTTTGCAGACTCGGTCAGAGGGGGAGTTTGGTCTTTTGTGACCTGAGTCCCAAAGGCCTTCTTCTCTGGGCAGGAAGAGGAGAGATGACCAGTCACTCCACACTTCCAACAGACTGGTTTACGACCGGTCGCGATGACCGGCAGCTTCAGGTCACCGACGTCAATCCAGTTGGGGACGGAGCTGAAGGCCTTTCGATCGAGCATCATATCAAAGCTCCATCCCCCAGTCAGGCTATAGCAGGAAGCGGCCAATATCTCCCCGTATTGGTCCAGGAAAGCCGCGACGTGTTCCCCGATAACCTGAGGAGGGACCTCATACACTGCCACTCTGGTCCTCCGCCGACCCTCATACTCGGTTCGGAGGATGAGATCCTTTGTGATCAACTCCCTCCGGGTGGCTCTTACGCAGTCTTCTGCAGTGGGCAGCAGTACGTCCCACATGAAGAAACCCTTTCCCTTGACAATTCTTAGGGGTTTGAACCACAGGGACTCCAGTGCTTTAAACACTGTGTCTTTAGTCGAACGACAAATTTTGCGCGAACGCTTGTCGACGACAAAAACTGACACTATTCTTTTCTCGACTCTCTTCAGTTCCACTGGATCCTCCAAGAGCCCGTCTTTCACCACGAGGTGAGCGTAACTCTTGGCACGCTCCAGGAACTCTGCGATGTCGATTATACAATTCGGAGGGGACTTCCAACAAGAGGGCGAATCCCCGACCTCCGTATTATCTTTTGGCTTGTCTGAGTTTTACTTTTTTTCTTTTTCCAGTTTTTCATTGTCTAACCTGGCTTTGGCGGCCTTTTTAAGGATGTCAACTATTTCCTCATTTGTAGGGGTTCGAGGCAGGGCAGGATATTCATCCCGATTATCTTTATCTGGGGGGTCTTTTTTGGGGTTGAACAAGTGCTTCCTCACCGATTTTCGGATGGAAGCAAGGGTCGTTGTCTTTTTTTAGTGATAAGGAAAGAAGGGGTTTTTTTTCCTTCTTCTCCATGGTGGAGAAAAAAAGGGGGGCAGGAGTGAGGGGATAGGGGGAGGGATATTCAATAAATTTCGCCTAAAGGCGAAAACAAAAACAAAAAAAATAACGCCAAAAGGCGGGAAAAAAATAAAAAGGGGAAAATGGACGATAAAATAAAACGTTCAAAGAAAAAGTGGACACAAACCTAATCTAAATAAAACTCTAGCCGAAGCTAGTTAAAAAAATAAAGTTGGCCGACTCTAAGCAGCGAGTCAAACCAGTAATAACAGAAAATTAACGGCTAACTTTAACAGTACAACAATTACAAATATAAAACAAAAAACACGTAAAACTTAAAGACAAATATCGCCTAAAGGCGTAACAATTAACAAAACACGAAAAGGACAATTAAATAATAAAATAAAACGTTCAAACAGGGTAACCAAAGAAAATACTCAACTTCGACAAAAAATCAAAATGGCCGACACTAGACGAAAACAATAACAAAAGAAAATACGGAACTTTGGCAAGAACCAAAGCTAGCAACAAAAATTCAAAATGGCCGACCCAAAACAAACAAGTCGAACCAATAAAGAAAATAAACAAATAAATTAGACAATACAACGATTACAAAACGATTTTAGTACAAACAAATTTAAAAAACGAAAAACACGTAAAACGTAGAGTTAGGACAGAAATTAAAATTAATTAACGCGGAAGACGGACAAGGGTTACACTATATATAAAACGAAGCTAGAAATTAACGGGAACTGAAGGTTATAAGGAAGGCTAAAAAAGCGTGGAAATTAAAACGGGGTAGAAACAAAAATTAACGGGGGAAGGGAATTAAAACGAGAAACTAGAATAGGGGATAAAATGAAAAACAAAGAATTAACGGGGTAAAAAGAAAAACTAAAACAAAAAATTAAAGGGGAAAAAAAACTGAAATAAAAAGGGAAAAAACTAAAAGAGGGGGGTAAAAATAAAAATGGATAGAAGAAAAAATCAAAAGGACTTTCTTTTTTTTTTTTTTTTTCAAAACAGTTGAAACAGAAAATAAATAAAATAACAAACTTTAACCAAGAGAACAGTTCACAGAGATTTCGGCAAGAGCAGTCGTGTAGCGGTCTGAAAAATAAACGGTATAATGACAAGCCGGACAAAACGCAAGCGTTGGGCCACAATATTTATTACTGTTATGTACAGTAAATACGGCATAAGGCCAAAAGCGGGATTGGGGAAAAGGAAGGTCATCACTTGTCTTAATCTTAAACTTAGCTAGTCCCGAGCACTGACCCAAACATACAAAACAATATTCCTTCCACCAAAACGCCACATTCATACTTACCTTTCATGCTACATCCACCAAAATACCTCATGGTCTCTATGAAAGTCCTAAATAACCCCATATTTACAATAAAGTCTGTGGGGGGCGGGAGTAAAAATTTTATACAATAAATAAACCCCAATGAATATATACAATATGACTAAATATATGTACAAGAAACGAAACAAAATGTATGTTGGTAATAAAAAAAACCCACAAATCCTAAATGTGACAGTAAAATCAATTAACTGGGCGAAATCGACACGGGACTATAACAATAAAGAACAAACATTTATCCATCCCAACCACTCACGCAAACACGCACTGATTCAGACTCAACCATACGAAAAAGCTCACACTCGAAAACGAAAGGCGTCCCGTATCCTCCAGAGAACTGAAATGACTGAGCACCTAAAGAGGGGAGGGAAGGGAAGTTAAACTAAAGGAAAAGAAAAGGGGGACACAAAAAAAGGGGGCCAATGAGCAAACACACTCTAGCTAAGTTTTACAGAAATTAAAAAACTAAAATACAAAAGCAAAAACCCTAAACTATCCTAAATCCAGGGATGGGTTGCCAAAGTTCAACCCAGGCAAACAATATCCTGATGCCTAACCAGCATCAAAATGCCACTCAAGGTCAGCCCCTTTCACACGGCACAAACGCGCAAGACTCACCCACCTTTCGCCAAATTCTGATGATGTGAGCCGCCGCCTTTCCGTCCTAATCTTGACTTTAAGCTGATGCCTAAAGAACAAGATCAGTTCGGAAGAAGCAAACTTCTCGCCACCATAGAATTCCTTCTGACGCGTCGTCCAAATCACGACTCTCATAACGCCTAGTAAGCAACAGCACACATAATGCTCAGCCTTAGACATCTGAGGCACCACATTGCTACAAACAGAAACGACATCCAGGACAAAGGACTTTCTCCGCAGTACGCGAACCATGAGGCCTTCAACGAACTTGCACAACGGCACTACCACCGTGCACTGAAAGAAGGCGTGACCAATGGTCTCGACTTCCCCAACGCAGCGGCGGCAGTCTGGAGAATTCTCCAAGCCCGCTGAACAAAGTCTTTTGCCGACCCAGAGGGCTCTACGAATCACCCGCCAGGTGAGTGATGCTTCATCGTTAGTGAGGCATTTCAACCCTGGCGCCCAAGGCCATATTGAGCGAGCCTGCTGCTTCGTAAGACCGAGCTCGCTAATCAGAGCATCTTGAACGGACCCCCGAACTAACACTTGCCCTACAAGACAACGCCTGGACGTTGGAGAGGCCTTCCGACGCCCGTAAGAGGCATTTCAGAGCGCGACGACATTCGTGATAGAAGGAGCTTTCGGCTCGGGGTCTACGGCGGGCCTCCCCCTCGCACGAGTGCACACTTCTTAGGGACGGGAAATTTTTCCGGGCGTCTTCCTTCCAGAAGGCTCCCACCTCGTCCGGTTCGCGACACAATCGGTCTAGGAATGCAATGCGAAGCATATGTTGACGAATCTCAATGCTTGGCATACCCAGACCGCCCTCAGCGGTATGAAGGCAACAGATCTCCCGAGATACCATAGGGGCCTTGCCTCCCCACAAGAAGGAGAACAAGAGCCTTACTAATAAAATTAGTGGGGCAAACGGAAGTGGAAGTACAGAGAGTCGGTACACGAGGATTGGATATATGTGTGAAACACATACTTCCGCCCTTCCCTTCAGGGAAAGCCTCCTCCGAGACCACAGATTAACCGCGATCTCGGCCTTCTCTCGTACCTCCGACCAATTCATTTCCAACTGGAGATCCGGACCGAACCAGACGCCGAGTATCTTGATCGGCCCATCCGTCCAGAGGAAAGGTCCGGGAAGAGAAACTCCCTTCCACGCACCCAACCGCAAGCCAACAGACTTATCACGGTTGATCTTGGTCCCTGTCACCATCTCATAACCACTGACCTCTTTGCTGACTTCGTCAATCTCGGCTCTGCTCGACACAAGAACCGAAACGTCGTCAGCATATGCAGAATAATTTGCTGAGGTGGTAGCCCCAGGCAAAGATATTCCACGCAGGACCGGATTCGCCTTTAACTTGCGAAGGAAATGTTCCAACGCAAGAACGTACAGCAAAGGCGAGAGCGGACAACCCTGACGAATAGAGCGAGACAATACGAAAGGCTTCGATCTTACTAGATTCACTTCCACCAGCGCACCGGGGGTCGCATACAAGAGTCGGATCCAGGAGCGAAAGTCGGCTCCGAAACCGGCCGACGAAAGGACAGCGTCCAGAAAACGATGATCAACCCTATCGAAGGCCTTGGACTGATCTAAATTGATCAGCGCGGCTTCACCGTCGACTTGTTCTAAGATCAAGCGTACCATATGCAGGTTATCCTGAATAGTCCTGCCCTTCACAGCACAAGTCTGCTCGGGGCCAATCAGACTAGACAGGACAAGCTGCAAACGGTTGGCTAAGATCTTCGCCAAAATCTTCAACTCAGCGTTTAGCATCGTTAAAGGGCGAAAGTTCCCTAACCCATCCCCGCCGTTCTTGTCCTTACGCAGCAACTTGATCACACCCCTGGTGAAGCGTTGAGGTATAGACCCCTGCTTCATCCAGTGGTTGAAAATCAGTCCCAGCAAAGGAACAAAAACGGGCGACAGCCTCAAGTACACTTCGTAGGGCAGACCATCGAGTCCCGGAGACTTATCCAGGCCAACCTGATTCAGCGCTTCCCAGATCTCAGACTCTGTTATGGGACCCTCGCACCCAGCCGCTTCAGCTGCCTCGAGGCAGGGAAAGTCGGCTAAATAGGAGTCGAATTGAGCAGAGCTCAGACCGGGCTCCCTGGTGAAAAGATCCTGAAAGTAATTTCGAAAGACCTCACATATGCCCGCGTTTGTAGTCACGGTCCGATTATCCGGTAATGTGACGCACGCGATATGTCGGCGAGACGCACTCCTACTCTCCTCTGCACGCAATTCAGCGGCCATATTCGTCGCCTCAGAGGACATTCTTTTTAACCTAGCCCTAACTACCAGAGCTTGATCCTTCTTGATAAGCAAGGAGGCCAACTCTGCCTTAGCTAAGGCTACATCCCCACTAACACGGGATTTCACGGCCCGATCGACTTTTTCTTCTAAAGCAGTTTGCGACGCTAATCTATCTCGATTGAGTCGACGACTAAAATCGGCAGCAAACGATCTAATTTTTGATTTTAAATTACCCCACAAGGCGTTCCCAAAAACCGCTCCCGACAATTCCCGTTGTATCATTAGTAACAGCTGGTCCCGAAATCCCTGTTCACCAAAAAGTGAACAGTTGAATTTCCAGTAACCAGCCAACCTAACCTTAGGCTTATCTAAGTTTACACGGACCCGGACAAGCCTATGATCCGAATAAACTATATAATGGAAACTTGGACACCCAAAGAGCCCTACATCGACTCTCTTAACTAGGACTCGATCGAGGTAGCTCGCAAGCGTCCCAGGATCCGAGTTGCCACTATTAGTCCAAGTCCAAGCTATATCCCGAGGATGCTCATGCCGGTACTTATCGACGAGATCGAACCCGTCGATAAAGCCCCGAAATGGTTTCACATCAGGATTGTTAGTAGCCCGTTTTTTCCCTATACGATCTATATCGGGATCAAGGACGGCATTCCAATCACCCGCTAAAACTACCCGACGAGATGTCGTGAAAAACGGCTCGATCTGCCGAAACAGACCAGGACGCTCAGCATGGATAATGGGCGCATAAACGCCGATGAGACGCAAAGCCTTACCTTTTATGGTAACGTCCAGCACACAAAGCCTGCCCGCCGGATCTGCGAAAACAAGAGTACATACAGCGTCTAAAGACCTGCTCACTAGCCAAGAGACACCCCTCGAACGACCATCAAAACATGCTGAATAAAGGGCGAACCCATTAGACAGCACATCCTCACGATCATGAGAAGAAAACCGGGTCTCTTGCACACAACAGATATTCACCCCGAGGCGCTGAAGGTCGCGAGAGAGCCTCGCCCTGCGAGACTCCAACCTCAGGCCCCGGACATTTAAGGTAGCTAACCAGAGAGCCATATTGAATACTGATTAGGGTTGTTTATCTGCGTTGAACATGGCTTGGGTTAGGATACCGACAGCCTCTCCCATAGACCCATGGCCCATCTCATTCTTGATGGTACCGTCTTCGGAGATTCCGCCGATATCCCACGGGAAAGTCAATTTTATAGCTCTATAAAGGGAGGGGTGAACAAAAACCGGGACCCTCCCTGCACAAAATTGCTTCATCTTTTTCAATTTTTCATTTTGGACTATGGCTATTGGCGGGGTCATGCTGAACGATGAAATCGCTTCTTCCACCATAGCCCAAACTGATTTCGCACCCGGTTCTGATCTGATTACAGTTAATACCCTTTGGGCATTAGGGAAGTTTCCGGGATCTTCAATGTCTTTCTCCCCAAATTTCTTTACGGATAAGAGGAATTTGAGGCTCTTAATTCTGTTCCCGTAATCCCTCGCCTTTTCTGCTTGTAGGGGAGATATTTTGCATATATCAATGCCTGGGTTAAAGATGTGCTTTGGTCTCTTCTTTTTATCAGCAGCATCTTGTGTAGGGCTTCTGGGTCTTTTGGTAACTGTAGGGGGTAATTTGGAAGATTTAGAGGGTGAAGGACTGGGAGTGTGGCGAGGAGTACTGGGATGTCTAAAAGGACTGGGGTCTCTACTGAGAGGGATTTGGGACTGGGCACGAGAAGTGGAAGGGGTGGCCGGAGAAGGCTTCACTCTGGAGAGAGGGGTTGAGGGACATGGAGTAGGAGGAATAGGTTTGGAAGTTGTGGAGCGAGTGGCCATCTTTTTAGGGGGTGACTTGACTGGAGAAGAGGGTTGAGGTGACTGCAAAGAGGGGGATTTTTTTCCCGGGGATTTTTTCTGTTTTCTTTGGTCGTCTATTTGTTTTTTAAGCTGTTTCAGTTTTACCGTTTTTTCGTAAGACGGTTCATATTTTTTCATTTGATCTTCAGACGTTAAAGAGGTCGGGGCGTCGCCCATGCTGTTGATAGAGGGAGTGGGACTGTGTGTGTCTTTAGTCCCCGAGGCTTCAGGGGACTGAGGACCCGCTGGCTGACGCTTCCCTCTGACCCTGCCAACTACCTGCCATTCCCCTTCTTCCCCCTTCTTAGCCGCAGAAGCGGTGGAAGAGGGCTCTTCGGGGGATGGGGGCTTAGAGGGTGACCCAACCGGGGGAAAAACCTCTCCGGTCCCGGCAGCTGGCATGCCCATTACAGGCGCGGCGGATTTTGCAGACTCGGTCAGAGGGAGAGTTTGGTCTTTAGTGACCTGAGTCCCAGAGGCCTTCTTCTCTGGGCAGGAAGAGGAGAGATGACCAGTCACTCCACACTTCCAGCAGGCTGGTTTACAACCGGTCACGATGACCGGCAGCTTCAGGTCACCGACGTCAATCCAGTTGGGGACGGAGCTGAAGGCCTTTCGATCGAGAATCATATCAAAGCTCCATCCCCCAGTCAGGCTATCGCAGGAAGCGGCCAATATATCTCCGTATTGGTCCAGGAAAGCCGCAAGGTGTTCCCCGATAACCTGAGGAGGGACATCGTACACTGCCACGCTGGTCCTTCGCCGACCCTCATACTCGGTTCGGAGGATGAGATCCTTGGTGATTAATTCTCTCCGGGTGGCTCTCACGCAGTCTTCTGCAGTGGGCAGCAGTACGTCCCACATGAAGAAACCCTTGCCCTTGACAATTCTTAGGTGTTTGAACCCCAGGGACTCCAGTGCTTTAAACACTGTGTCTTTAGTCGAACGACAAATTTTGCGCGAACGCTTGTCGACGACAAAAACAGACACTATTCTTTTCTCGACTCTCTTCAGTTCCACTGGATCCTCCAAGAGTCCGTCTTTCACCACGAGGTGAGCGTAACTCTTGGCACGCTCCAGGAACTCCGCGATGTCGATTATACAATTCGGAGGGGACTTCCAACAAGAGGGCGAATCCCCGACCTCGGTATTTACTTTTGGCTTGTCTGGCTTTTTATTTGTCTCTTTTTCCAGATTTTCTTTGTCTATCCTGGCTTTGGCGGCCTTTTTAAGGGTGTCTACTATCTCCTCATTTGTAGGGGTCCTTGGGAGGGCAGGATATTCATCAGGATTATCTTTATCTGGGTGGTTCTTTATTTGGGGTTAAACAAGTGCTTCCTAACCGATTTTCTGATGGAAGCAAAGGTCGTTATTTTTTTAGTGATAAGGAAAGAAGGGGCTTTTTTTCCTTCTTCTCCATGGTGGAGAAAAAAAGGGGGGTCAGGAGTGAAGGAATGGGGAAGGGATATTCAATAAATTTCGCCTAAAGGCGAAACAAAAAAACAAACAAATAACGCCAAAAGGCGAAAAAAAATAAAAAGGGGAAAATTGGACAATAAAATAAAACGTTAAAAAAAAAGTGGACACGAACCTAATTAAAATCTAGCCGAAGCTAGTTAAAAAAAATAAAGAAGGCCGACTCGAAGAAGCGAGTCAAACCAGTAAATAAACGAAAATTAACAGCTAACTATAAACAGTACAACAATTACAAAAATAAAACAAAAAACACGTAAAACTTAAAGACAAATATCGCCTAAAGGCGTAACAATTAACAAAACACGAAAAGGACAATTAAATAATAAAATAAAACGTTCAAACAAGGTAAACAAAGAAAATACTCAACTTCGACAAAAAATCAAAATGGCCGACAATAAACAAAAGAAAATACGGAACTTTGGCAAGAACCAAAGCTAGCAAGAAAAATTCAAAATGGCCGACCCAAAACAAACAAGTCGAACCAATAAAGAAAATAAACAAATAAATTGGACAATACAACGATTACAAAACGATTTTAGTACAAAAAAATTAATAAAACGAAAAACACGTAAAGTTAGGACAGAAACAAGAAATTAATTAACACGAAACACGGACAAGGGTTACACTATAAATAGAACGAAGCTAGAAATTAACGGTAAATGAAGGTTATAAGAAAGGCTAAAAAAGCGTGGAAATTAAAACGGGGTAGAAACAAAAAATTAACGGGGGAAGGGAATTAAAACGAGAAACTAGAATAGGGGATAAAATGAAAAACAAAGAATTAACGGGGTAAAAAGAAAAACTAAAACAAAAAATTAAAGGGGGAAAAACGGAAGAAAAAACCTGAAATAAAAAGGGAAAAGAACTAAAAGAGGGGGGTAAAATAAAAAAAAATGGATAGAAGAAAAAATCAAAAGGACTTTTTTTTTTTTCAAAACAGTTGAAACAGAAAATAAATAAAATAACAAACTTTAACCAAAAGAACAGTTCACAGAGATTTCGGGCAACAAAGCAGTCGTACAGCGGTCTGAAAAAACAATAAAATGTCAAGGAGGACAGAACGCAATCGTCAGGCCATGAGTGCTGTTATTTTTCTTGGCTATTTATATATACGTGTCAGTGGTGCATTGTGGGTAGTCTATTTTGGCGGTTATTTTTACCGGAAGTTGTTTATTTATTAGTATATATTTTTTTTTTATTTCTTATTTTATATATTTATTTTTTTATCTTTATTTTAATCGGTGTTTTTATTAATGAAATAAAAATTTGTTTACATCGCTTATTTAATAGTTTTGTTTTGGTTTGGGAAGATAAATAAAGCTATTTATTCAATTTTGGGATTGATTGTTGTAGTTTATTCTGACTATTAGTTTGGAGGGAGCCTTTTTTAATTTGTTCATTACTTCATGTATTTATTTGGATTGATTATCTTTATTTGTTTTTTCTAACGGTTCATTTATAGGGATCGGATTGTTAGTTTATTTATTTGGATGAATTCAGATTAATTTATTTTACTTGTTGTTTATAATACTGTATATTTTTATTTACTCTTTTTGATTTTTATAGTCTAACTAATATTTTGGTCATAATGGTTTGTTAATTTGTTTATTATTTATTTGTGTTCATTGATTTTCTTTTTATTTATTTATTGTATTTTGTCTTTTCTAACAGGTGTGATTGGGTGATTTCTTTGGGTTAAAATAACATAAACTTTCTCACCAGGTTTCAGATTCTTTTTGTAGAATTAGAATTTTTGAAATTGATTAATAACTATAGTCACATAATCTAATATCTACGTTGCCTTTTGGAAAAGATTATCTCTATAGCAATAATTGATGTAACTTCTTTTCATACTATCATTTTATAAGATTTCAATTACGAAGCGAAGATCTGTGAAAATAAAAAGGCTTCCTAACATAAAATTATGTTGACTTTTTATTAGTAAAAACTGTTTCAGAAGGAGATTGGTGCAGTTTTTCTGTAGATGTTGGCCACTCAGGTTATAAATAAAAATGAAAGAGACAAGTTAGTATCTTTTGATTATCAAGTAAAAGCTAAATTAAATCAGTTAATGAATAGTCACTTTCAGTATCTGTCTATATTTCTGAGATGAGGTATTATGTACCTTATTCGGACTATTGTCGCCATAATTATGGCAATGTTTTGGCCGTTGTACGCTCTGGCCTTCATCAGGTGGTTGATTTCGCTCACTGGGGTAGACTGTTCTAGTTCCATGTGCAATGGATGTCAGTTATCTCCTGTTAATTTCCCTCTGAAAGTTCTTCGCTGCCTTAACCGGGTATTGAACTCACACTCCTTAGGTTCTGTCACTGGATCTAACCAACGCCTTTATCCCCTGTGCCATTGTAATGTAAATAGTCAATTTGTTTTAATTCGATGAGTTATCTAAAAAGTAATCTCTCCTCTTACATCTCATTGTTCATGAGATATGTATCAATAATAATATGAAAACTCAATTTTTTTTGTAAAATAGTATTCTGCAAATGTATATACTACAAAATTATTCAAATATTTTTTTTTTAATTTGCTGCAATTTTCATATTTAAAAAGTTGTTATTTTGCATACATTATAAATGTTTACCATATTTCCTAAAACTTTGGCCATTCTCAAAAGTCAGATTTCTAAGGCCAAGAAATTCCTGAATGGAAACAATAGCCATTGAGTAAAAAGTTGATGAATTTACATCTCAATATTTGTAATGTATCAAGAATGAATGGTATGAACAAGTTTGAAGTAGAATATGCAAGATTTAGGACAAAGTTTATCTTCTAGATAATGGCTGTTTGTAATTTGAAGGATATAAAATGAAAAGTTAAGCAACTTTGAATCCATATCCAATATCAATGGAGGACTGTGTAATATAATCTTGGCATTAAAAACTCATTAAATGCTAGTAGCTTTGAATGGTTTGCTTTTCTTTTCTTTTTTTCGAAAAAAAAAAAAATGAATGTCCCTGATTCTCATATTTAATAATCATCCTGGCAAATTGCTGCTTACTTAAAATTTATTTGTAACAGTAAGAACAATCTAAACACTAGTATTGCAAATATTAACTCTGAGACAAGCTGAAAATATGATTCAGCATGAAAAATTTGCAACAAATAAATTTTCTTTATGATCATAATCTCCTCAATTTTTCAGAACAAGTTGTGCCTTAACTATCAGACTGGATTGATAAGATTCTTGAAAATCTGAGTCATCATTAATGCACAGAGCCCAGTTAGATACCTAATAATAATTGCATATTTACCATTTTTTTTTTTAAATAAAAGCAAAAAAAAATTATTAGTTTGTTGCTGAATAGATATTTTGGAAATCACTGGTTAAAATCAAGAATGTACTTAAAATGTCACTTGGAATGATGTAATTTATCTAAAGATTTTTTTTGTTCACCATCAAAATGCTAAATAAAGCTTTAAACTGCCAAATTTAGTTTCCTCCAATATTTTAATCATTTTCTACACTTCAATTGTATATAAAAAAACCTCAAATGATTTCTAAAAATAAACAACAAAATAATTTTACCTTTTAAGACTTTCTGAAAATGAAGTTTTCATTTTTTTTTATCATTTCTATTGAGAAATGTTTTTTAAAAAATGGCTGACCAAAGGGAGAGCAACCTCAAACATGCATATAAATATATATACATTACCCAGCTTGTCAACAACAACTGGTGCCAGTTTCACAAGAATATCAGTAGTAAGCTGGCAACAGCATCTCTAATTTTTGTGAGGAGAGTAAAATTGATTCCCAGTTCTGACATTTGATAAGTTACTAATTAAAATTTAAATATGTCTGAATTAATTTGGAACAAGTTGTTCCCTGATATTTGGCAAATTTATTATTCATATTTAAAAATTCTCTTGTGAATTATAACTTGTAAAATTTTAAGGAGCTCAGCTGATAGATACAAATATCTGTTTGTTTTAATAGCATTTAATATATAAATATTTTATACAAAAATAATCGGATTTAATGAAGTAGAGCAAATAGTAAAAAAAAATAAGAAGAATGATGTGCTAATTTTTTTTTTTTTTTTAACCTTGTGTAATTTTGATAGACTTCTAGACTAATTGCCAGTAAGAATTGAATGAAGCTATTTAAATGCTTATAAATTTATTGCTTTTTACAAATGTATGAGATCAAAATATTACATGTTCATTTTCTGCAATTCCTGTTTAAAGACAACTTATAAAGCAGGATATTTCACATTTTAAATTTTGCTTCTGTTACTTTCATAAAAGAATGTTTTAAATTATACCAGAACTCAGAGTTGAGCATACAAAAATCTGTACAGACTGGGTTGAGGGTGCATTCAGAAAAATACAGCCATGTAGAACATATGTTTGTGTGTACCATAAACATTTTCTTTAACAGTTTGAAATATTGTTCTCAAAAAATATTAAATTTATCACAATTAAAAAAAAAAAGAAGCGATATGACCAAACCTACAGCAAAATGGGACACAATATTTATTATTATAGCTAGTAAAATAAGGTGAAGGTTCAGACGTTGCCAAATCTTGCATCATTTCCAGCATGCCATGGTGAGAAGGATCAGCAATCCACACTTGGTTAGTTGACATGGCACAGTTCATATATCTGAAAGAACAGAAAAATTAAATAGATGAATAGGGAAATCTAATTCCGAAGAAAACACAATTCATAAACTTAATAATCAAATTTGAAAGTAAATTATCTCAAAACATTAAATCTATACCAAAACATTGAAGACAAGGGGAGATATAGTTAGTAAAAGAATATATATATATCCAATTTATAAGCATGTTCAACATCTTAAAAAAAATATTTTTTACTGGAAAAAAGTTATAAAGAAATGAAATATGACTGATACCCAGTTTTAAATTTCCGCAAATGAACTAACACAAGTCCACAGATTGTTGAATGCCGCCTTGTCTCTAGTCGGTGTAGAGCATAAAGTTTTGTAAAGATGGATTAAGCAAGAAATTCCCGACAAATTGACACCTATATTATGAGGAATCGATAGAAAGGAAAAAGTAGAAATGCAGCCTTTTCGTGCAAACTGGTAGTCGGACGGTGTAAATTGTCAGCCGACACAGCGCGTGCATGGTGAAAGGTGTACTTTTCACAAATGGACGAAATGAATAATCCTTGTAGCCATGAAAGAATAAATTGCAGACTCTTTGACACCAAATTTCAAAATATTTCTTTTGCTAAGAAAAAGATATAAAGATTTAAATTATGACAGATCCCCCAGTTTGAGGCCGCATGAAAATTTCCACAAATCAACTAGCACAAGTCCCCATATCGACGAATGCCGCACCGTCTCGAGTACAGGAGCAGAAAAAACATTTCGAATTATGGATAAGGCAAGAAATTCACGACAATTTGACACCTATATTATGAGGAATCGATAGAAAGGAAAAAGTAGAAATGCAGTCTTATTGTGCGATCTGGTTGTCTGAGGGCGTAAATTGTCAGACGACACAACGCGTGTATGGTGAAAGGTGTACTTTTCACTAATGGACCAAATGAGAAATCCTTGTAGACATGAAAGAATAAATAAATTGCAGACAATTTGACACGAATTTTGAAAATATTTCTTTTACTGAAAAAAAGTCATAAAGAATTGAATTATGACTGATCCCCCTGTGTAGGGCCGCATGAAATTTTCGACAAATCAAGTAACCACAAGGCCACATATCGAAGAATGCCGTCCCGTCTAGTGTAATGGTGCAGAAAAAACTTTTGTAATTATGGATAAGGCAACAAATTCCCGACAAATTGACACCTATATTATGAGGAATCAGTAGAAAGGAAAAAGTAGAAATTCAGTCTTATTGTGCGAACTGGGTGTCGGACGGAGTAAATTGTCAGAATACACACCACGTGCATGGTGAAAGGTGTACTTTTGACTTCCATTTCACTGTAGGTGTTTTATTGGATTCTTTTAGGTGCCAGAAGTACTTCGAGAGAGATGTTTGACTTTTATACTTATTTATCCTAAACGAGCATTGATGTTGGTTGAACCTCTTTTTGAACTCATGGCTAGTGCAACCTATATAAATTTTTATGTTTTCAGGGTTTTCAATAGAAGGTATATTACATTGGTATACTACTGATTCCATGCAACGTTTATTTTGTAGAGGGCAGTTTTGAGGGTTTCTACAATTACATAATTTTTGTTCACCCTCATTAGTTGTTGTTTGTATTTTTCCCTTGTCTACAATTTTTTGGTTCTGGTATAAGTGTTTATTTAAGATATTAGTATTATGTTTCTTAATAATCTTTTCTAGGTTATCAGTACAGCTACAACTTAATTTAATAAATAGTCTAAAATAAAAAAGGGTTTTCAAATAGTAGATAAGAATAAAACATTATAAAAAGGTCCGAGATAGATAGATAGATAGATAGATAGATAGATAGACAGACAGACAGACAGATAGATATTTCGATTGATAGATAGATAGATAAGAAATAGAAAGCAAGATATAAAGTAAGACAAAAAGAATATGATAGATAGATAGATAGATAGAATGATAGAAATGAAGAGAAAGATAGATTAACAGTAGCAACATAAAGCCTGAACAAAGAAAGAAAGAAAGAAAGATTAGAAAACAAAAAAGGACGTAGAATGCAACAAATAGATAGATAGATAGATAGATAGATAGATAGATAGATAGATAGATAGATAGATATGAAAAGGACCTAGATAGATAGATAGATAAATAGATGTGAAACGGACCGAGGGAGATAGATAGATAGATAGATAGATAGATAGATAGATAGATATGAAGAGGACCGATATAGATAGATAGATAGATAGATAGATAGATAGATAGGTAGGAAAAGGACTGAGATAGATAGATAGATAGATAGATAGATAGATAGATAGTCAGCAATCACAGATAGATATATATATATAGAGAGAGATAGATAGATAGAGATAGACGATATGTAATGTACTGAGATAGAAAGATATGAAAAGGACTGAGATAGATAGATAGATAGATAGATAGATAGATAGATAGATAGATAGATAGATAGATAGATAGATTATATTATACTAGTTTTTTACTTTATAATGCATTAATATTTTTTATACTTTAGATTAATTTTTTTTTCTATTCTACTAATAAAATATCATTTTTTTATTTTGACTAATTTTTTTAATTTTATACGAATAACTAATAAAATCTTTTTATTTTATTTTATGCCAAATTTTATTTTTATATTAATGACTAATTAAAAGAAAAACTACACGTTTTTGGTATTTTCTTTTTACTTACAATCTTACATACAGAAATCAACATACAGAAATCCTCTGCATTGAGTGGCTTTTAAGCGTTGGATTATTTAGATAGTAGATAGATAGATATGAAAAGACCAGAGATAGATATATAGGAAAAGGACTGAGATAGATAGATAGATAGATAGATAGATAGACACAGAGACCGATAGTTATATAGTAAGAAAGAGAATTACAGACAGACAGACACATAGATAGATAGATCGATAGATAGATAGATAGATAGATAGATAGATAGATAGATAGATAGATAGATAGATAGATACGGAGTGAGATAAAGAGATAGACGAGTCAATATGAGAGTGAGATAGAGAGAGAGAGGGTGGAAGGAGGTAAGAATAAAACGTTTTTCTCCAAATATGAGTTCGGTTAAAAATATAGACAAAGATTCAATAAAAAAAATCAAAATTTCTCGTAATGTGAGGAACCCTTAATTGGAATTAGATAGATAGATAGATAGATAGATAGATAGATAGATAGATAGTAGATAGATAGATATTCAAAGGACTGAGATAGATAGATAGATAGATAGATAGATAGATAGATAGATAGATAGATAGATAGATAGAGATGAAATGGCCAGAGACAGATATATATGAAAAGGACTGAGAATTACAGACAGACACATAGATAGATAGATATATAGATAGATAGATAGACAGAGAGACCGATAGGTATATAGTATGAAAGAGAATTACAGACAGACATACAGACACATAGATAGATAGATCGATAGATCGATAGATAGATAGATAAATGATTGTTTATTTGTTCGTCTCTTATCTCCAGCAATGACAAAATAAGCCAGCAATGTTTGCATTAACTCCTGACTCGACCTTTTCCTACGTGATTTCTAATACATGCCATCATCAACAACTTTTTCTCCGTCATAAATATCTTGTTTTGTGTTGACAGTGAAGAAGTCATGTAGGAAAGATAAGGTCCTTTTGTCAGTGATAAGAAATCTTTCGACATTGTCCTCATTTCAACTGGAGTCAAAGCAGATAATACAATTGCGCCTGCTGTTTCCCTCTCCTCCTGACCATGACAGCCATGGACATTGGACGTCGTACACTTCATTGGTTAAATAAACGACAATGTCCTTCTCGGTTCCATAAAGCAAGAGGAACAGATCACGTGACACGCAAAAGACAGGTATACAAAATCGTAATCAGAAGAGCAGATAAAATGATTCCACCCCAACCGAAGAAATATATGAACTCACCTTCCTAAATCTGTGTCTACATATCTGTCTGTCTGTCTATCTGTCCCTCTCTTTCCCTCAAACGAGAGCAGGTTTTGTCCACACTTATCATTATGTTCAAAAGTTCAATAAATTCAATCATTCAACTCCTGCTCTGACTTTGAGAAATTCACACCGTAAATCATTCTTTTAATCAATTCTCCCCCCAAGGAAGGCAATAAAGCCACTAAGACACTTGTGTTGTATACTTCCACACTTCTGCGTGAAGTCTTGACCACTACGCCAAATAAACAAAATGATGTTTCCCCACCTCATTGGTTAAATAAAAGACAATTTTTATTAGTGAAAAACAGAATATTATTGTCTTATGGCAAATAGATATTAAGGGGTCGCGATATTAGATTTAGATAGATAGATAGATAGATAGATAGATAGATAGATAGATAGATAGATAGATAGATAGATAGATATGAATGAACTGACATAGATAGATATTAAAAGGACTGAGATAGATAGATAGATAGATATGAATGAACTGACATAGATAGATATTAAAAGGACTGAGATAGATAGATAGATAGATAGATAGATATGAATGAACTGACATAGATAGATATTAAAAGGACTGAGATAGATAGCTAGATAGATATATAGATAGATAGATAGATAGATATGAATGAACTGACATAGATAGATATTAAAAGGACTGAGATAGATAGATAGATAGATAGATAGATAGATAGATAGATATGAATGAACTGACATAGATAGATATTAAAAGGACTGAGATAGATAGATAGATAGATAGATATGAATGAACTGACATAGATAGATATTAAAAGGACTGAGATAGATAGATAGATAGATAGATAGATAGATAGATAGATATGAATGAACTGACATAGATAGATATTAAAAGGACTGAGATAGATAGATAGATAGATAGATATGAATGAACTGACAGAGATAGATATTAAAAGGACTGAGATAGATAGATAGATAGATAGATAGATAGATATGAATGAACTGACATAGATAGATATTAAAAGGACTGAGATAGATAGATAGATAGATAGATATGAATGAACTGACATAGATAGATATTAAAAGGACTGAGATAGATAGATAGATAGATAGATAGATAGATAGATAGATAGATAGATATGAATGAACTGACATAGATAGATATTAAAAGGACTGAGATAGATAGATAGATAGATAGATATATAGATAGATAGATAGATAGATAGATAGATAGATAGATATGAATGAACTGACATAGATAGATATTAAAAGGACTGAGATAGATAGATAGATAGATAGATAGATATGAATGAACTGACATAGATAGATATTAAAAGGACTGAGATAGATAGATAGAGAGATAGATATGAATGAACTGACATAGATAGATATTAAAAGGACTGAGATAGATAGATAGATAGATAGATAGATAGATATGAATGAACTGACATAGATAGATATTAAAAGGACTGAGATAGATAGATAGATAGATAGATAGATAGATAGATAGATAGATAGATAGATAGATAGATAGACAGAGAGACAGGCAGAGAGACATACAGGTAGATAGGTAGCAATTTTAAGAGGAAAAATTTGATAGGTGTACAAAGAGTCAGGAAAAGAGAACGACATAGATAGATAGATAGATAGATAGATAGATAGATAGATAGATAGATAGATAGATAGATATGAAAGGAACTCTGAGTCCCACCCAGCAAACAAAAGAAGGGAAAAAGGGTCCATGGGTAAAACAAATGGTTGAGAACCACTGGCGTAGATGCACTAAATGAATGAACTTTTATGAACTCGTGTATCGATTTGGGCAAAATTTTAATTGCTGGAACAATGAAACTTAAACAGCAGAAGTGTCAGTCTGGAGACTTTGACAAAAATTCTAAAATTACTGACACTGATATGATATCAATTGATTTCGTGGCAAATGAAAGTCCGTGTGTTTCAAAGTCTTCGAGATAGTACAGTGAGAGATAACAGATATTTCAAGTCAAAGTCGTTAACCACTCGGCCACTGGAGTTGAAAGCAGTAAAATATCAAGTGATTTCGTTACAAGTGAAAAATCTAAAATTTCAGACCCACTTCGTGATATTAAATACAGTGATATTACTTTATCTGATGACTCAACACACAGTGCTGAAGGAGACAGCTTTCGTCTGGGCTATCAACTTGACACAGATTTCTGAGATAGATAGATATGAAAAGAATTGAGAAACCCATTTATAAAAAACCCTGGAAAATAAAAAAAACTCTTTTATATGCAATCATTGTTGATTGAAATGTGCTTTTTTGTGTGTTATATTGAAACAAAAACACGTTTCGTATTTAATCATAATAATTCGTCTTCTTTTGAAGAGATTATATTACAAATGCTTTCTATAAAGTATAAATCCTCGTCATATGGAAGGCTTCATCTTAAATTCTTTTCACAAGCCACATTCAGAAACCCTCTGCATTGAGTGGCTCTTAAGCCTTGTATTATTTAGATAGATAAATAGATAGATAGATAGATATGAAATCAACTGAGAGATAGATAGATAGATAGATAGATAGGAAAAGGACTGAGATAGATAGATATGAAAAGTGCCGAGATAGATAGATAGATAGATAGATAGAAAGAGAGATAGATAGAAAGGTAGACAGAGAGAGAGAGAGAGAGAGAGAGACAGAGATAGATAGATAGATAGATAGATAGATAGATAGATAGATAGAATGACATACAGACAGTTTTAGAAATACTGACAGTTTGATAAGCACACAGATACACAGATAGATAGATAGATAGATAGATAGATAGATAGATAGATAGATAGAAAGAATAGATAGATAGATTGATAGATAGGTATTAAAAGGAGTGAGATAGATATATAGATAGATAGATATGAAAATGGTCGAGATAGATAGATAGATATGAATAGGGTCGAGATAGATAGATAGATAGATAGATAGATAGATAGATAGATAGATTTGTTTAAATGAAGCAAATCTTGACGAATTTACCTTCGAATATTTTTAAATATTTCATTGGTTTTTGGGGGGTTATTTGGGTTTTTTTTTCGATTTCCATTTTACAAGAAATAAAAAAAAATATGAATTTGATTTTAAAAAAATAAAAGAATCAAATTTTATTCGACATTTCGATTTTTATTTCCATAAAATGATACTTTATTTTTTTTTATTCAGATTTATTCTCATATTATTTTCGTGTCTTTCCCCCCCCCTTTGATATTTAAACATAAGTCGCTTTGTTATTTCATGGCCAGTGGGCGTGTTTATTCTTCGTCCAATGAAATGCCTCATTTTCCTATGACGTCATCTTACATCCTGGTTGTGAGTATTTAAACGCGTGACTGTCTGGTCGCCATAGTCAGTTTCTTTCAGACAATTCAACAAAGAAGAAGTAGTTTGCTGTCCGTTTGGGTCCCACGCCTTTTGACGAAAACCAGTTCCACTCAAGTGAAATCAAAATCAAGTGTAAGTATGAATTTTATCGATTTCCACATCATCTAAATTTCTTAAATGTTTCCATGAAGAGAAAGAGACATATTTTTCCTTTTTAATCTTGAAACCATTTCACCAAAAGTAAGGCAAGAAAGCCACTCCGACGCTTGTGTTTACTGAGTCTGAAAATAGAAATTATTTTTGGCTCTATAAATTAATATTTACTGGTTTCGCTGCAAATTGCGTGGCGGATTCAAAATCACAATTTTTTATCATATCTTTAGTAAAGAGATATTTTATCTATCTATCGATCTATCGATCTATCTATCAGACCTTTTCATATCACTATCTACCTCTCTATCTATCAATCTATCTATCAGACCTTTTCATATCACTATCTATCTATCTATCTATCTATCTATCTATCTATCTATCTATCAATCTATCTATCAGACCTTTTCATATCACAATCTATCTATCAATCTATCTATCAGACCTTTTCATATCACTATCTATCTATCTATGTATCTATCTATCTATCAGACCTTTTCATATCACTATCTATCTATCTATCTATCTATCTATCTATCAGATCTTTTCATATCACTATCTATCTATCTATC
>CAXIWW010000817.1:155000-195000 GCA_964036315.1 Acanthosepion esculentum
ATGTTAAATGTGACTCTGAAGGCAGCAAATTGGATCACCCCCTCTCTCTCTATTCCCTTTCTGTTTATTTTACCCTTTCTTTCCTTCCCTTTCTCGAATTGTTCTTCTCCTTCTCTTTCTTTATTGATAAACACCCTCTCCTTTCCCCACTCTTTCAATATTTCATTCACCGCCCAACTCTTCTCCTCTCCTTCATTTATATTTCATTTTTCTTGTAAAATCTCAAAATTTCGGGTCATTTTTCGTCCGGTTTTATAAATGGACAATTTTTTTTATTTTTATTTATTTTTTTTTTTCGTCTTTTTCTGATTTTGACCTTTGACATTTTTTTGTTTCTTTTCTTTCTTTTCAGATTGATTTTTATCTCGGGAAGTAATTATCAAAATGGCATCAAACGTAACTGAAGAAATGACATTCCCATGCTCGAAATGCGACCAAATGTTGGACATGTCATCAAAGACATTGCCATGTCTGCATTCCTTCTGCCGGTCGTGTGTTGATACGATTCTGGAAGAAAAGGCCCCGTGTCCCCAGTGCCAGCAACCTTTGACCGGTGACGATTTGAGACTGTCACCATTTTTGGTGAAGGCTTTCAGGCGCCGTCAGCTGGAATCCAGCGAATGGCGGTGCGACTGGTGCATTGAAGACGGCATGGAATCGTCTGGCCAGATTTGGTGCCACGATTGCCAGAAACTCGTGTGCCAGAACTGCCAGAGAGTACACAAGAGATGCCAACCAGGACACGGGACCAAAGTTTTGTCGGGTTTCTCAAGAGTGGAGGCCATCCGGGTCATCACGACGGACGACTGTCGACGGCACCGCCAATCGAAGGACGCCTTCTGCAATCGCTGCAACGTCTGTCTGTGTGTCTCTTGTTACCGAGATCACCTGACCGCCTCCCCTCAGTGTCCGCCTCGTCCGCTGTCGGTGAGGGAGGAGGCGTCGAAGGCGAAGGAGGAAGGCGGCCCCACCCTGGAGCGGGAACTCCGAGATTTCGAAATCCACATCCGGGCAACGAACGAGCTGTCGAGGCAATCCATTGGCCAACTGTCAACGGATTGCGACACTAAATGCTCCAAACTGTGGGCGGAATTCGAGACCTTCGTTGAAGGGACGCGGCTCAAGTTGGGAAAGCTGTGCGACGATATGAGAGCGTCGGCGTCCGAACTGGATAGAAAATGGCGCCGCTCCCTCCAGGAGAGAGAAGACCTTTTAAAGAAGGTGACGACCTGGCGCCACACCGTGCGTCACTTGTCGACGGACGGCGCCGACGACGAGGACGTCGTCTGCGGACTGAGGTTGACGGGAGCGGAGCTTTCTGCGCGGCTCCGCAAATCGTTTGCACCTCAAGAGAAAGGGCGTTGGCTGGTGACATTTCCGAAATGGTGCAGCGACTCCCTAGAGTCACTGAAGGAAGAAATAATCGTGTGGGAGGCAGAGACATCCGGGCATTTGCAGCTGGAACGTGAATGCCGTCTGCGAGGATCGAACCTGCTGGCTATTTCATCGATTGTCGCCGGCGACGAAGACAATCGCGTCTTTGTTGGCGATTTTGAAAGCAGATCGATCCTAGAATTCAGTGACTCTGGGGAACTGGTCGGCCGATGTCCCTTAACGCACGGAGGAAAGGAATTCTACCCCTGGGACATGTGTCGCCTTTCGGGAGACATTCTCGTTGTCTGTGGCCGGGAGTTTTTGAAGAACGAAGGAGGAGTAATTACTTGGGGGTCGGGAAGAATTTTCTTTTTGGAGCAAAAAAAAGATCCGCCATTTTTACAAATAAAACAAACAATTGACACAAAAGAAAATAAATTTTCTTCTTTGTGTCAAATTAAGAAAAAAATTTTTGCTTGCGAAATTAATTTTCAAAAAATTGTTTGTTTTAATGAAAATGGTGAAAAACTAAAAACAATCCACCCCGGGGGGTCGCTGGGGGTGAGTAATTATCCCCCCCTCCTTCGTGCCGATCCCACGACTGGGAATTTGTGGGGGTCAAGACGAACAGAGTCGGAATTCTTTGTCTGGGACGAAGAAGGAAAACTTCTTCAAAAGTTTCAAATGGATGAAGAATTTCTCGATTTTCGTTCAAATAAATTTGGCCATTTTTATTTTTCGACGAAACAAGAAATTTTTTCTGTTCCGCCGAAAAAAATTTTGTTTAAATTCCCGAAAAAATCTGAAAATTGGCCGACGATTTTTGTTTCCAGCCGAAAATTGTTTGTTTGTTTTAAAAACGATGGAAAAGTTTTATTAAAAATTTTCAAAATTATTTAAAAAAAAAAAAAAATTTTTTTTTTGTTTGTAAATAAAATTTATTTTGTTAAATTCATTCTTTGAAATTTTTTTTTCTTCACTCATTTTTGTACTGTTTTTGCCTCCTTTGTCTCCGACCATCAATGGTTGACCGAAGATGTGGAAAGGAAATTGATTTCATTTGGAAATGAATCGATAATTATTGATCGAATTTTCTTTAATTTATGCAAATTAAATTAATTTTTGTTGTAAATAAAAGTTGAATTTTTCGCCGGATAACAATATGAGTTCAGTCAAATAATTGTGAGTTTCTTTTTCTTCTCTTCTTCTTTTTTTCTTTCTTTTTCTTAGTTTCTTTATTTCTCTTTCTTTTTTCTTTTTCTTCCTTTTCTCTTTCTTTTTTGTCTTTTTTTTTTCTTATTTTCTTTTCCGGCATTTTTCTCTCTTTTCTTTTTTCTTATCTTCTTTTTTTTTGTATTTTTCTTATTTTATTTTTGTCTTTATTGTCTTTTTTCTTTTCTTTGTCTCTCTTTTTCTTTCCCTCCGTTTTCTCTTTCTTTCTCTCTCTTCTTTTCTGTCTCGTTTTTTTCTTTCTTTTCCTCTCGTTTTCCTTCTTTCTCTCTTTCTTTCCTCTCTTTCTTACTTTCTTTCTTTTTCTTTTTCTCTCTTTCTCTTCTTTCTTTCTTTCTTTCTTTCTTCTTCCTTTCTTTCTTTCTTTCTTTCTTCTTCCTTTTCTTTTTAATTTCCGACTTTCTCTTTTTTTTTCTCTCTTAACTTTTTCTCCTTTTCTTTCTTTCTATTTCTCGGATCAAAAAAAAAGAAATGTGTTTTTTTTCTTTTTCTTCGTGGATGTCGGGGAGGACCGTGATTTTTCTGAAATGTGCCTTTCGTTCTTCTTCTGCCCTGAAAGAGATTTTGTCTTTATTTTGTTTAAAGACATTCGAAGACTGACATTTGGCAACGAACTGGAGAGAATAAAACCAAAAAGAGTGGGGAGAATATTTTTAAAAAGACAAGAAAGAATCGGTAATTTCTAAGGCGAAGATTCCAGACAGAAATTCCAAGATAGATTTTTTAGGTCCTGGCCCCGTGGGGGGTGGGGGAATCATCGGAAAGACTTTTACACATGACGAAACTTTTAAGCTACTACTACTGCTACTATTACTGATATGAATACTAATACTACTAATAATTTAGCTTGAAACCAAAATTTAATAATGATACTATTTTTTGGGTATGTGTGTGTGTCTGGATTTCTCTGTGTGACTGTGTGTCGGCTTGGATGTGTCTGTGACTTTCAACACATATTTACTTATTATATTACGTATGTCTGTCTATCTATCTATCTATCTATCTATCTATCTATCTATCTATCTATCTAACTAACTATCTCTGCGTCTATCTCTCTATCTGCCGATCTATCAACCTGTCCGTCTCTCTCTCAGTCTAACTACTTATCTAAGTATATGAATAAATATAGTTTTAAGGTGTGTCATATTTATGGGATATAATTGCTGAATATCAGTGTCTAAGCGTACGTAAATATATATATATATATATATATATATAAAAGTGAACATTGAAGTCAACGATCAGAGGCGACAGGCTGTTCTCATGCTAGACGCAATGCGATTATGTCTATCATGAAACAGCCTGTCGACTCTGAGTGTTGACTTCAATGTTCACTTATATATATATATATATATATATATATATATATATATATATATATATATATATATATATATATATATGTATATATATATATATATATATATATATATATATATATGTATATATATATATATATATATATATATGTATATATATATATATGTATATATATATATATATATATATATATGTATATATATATATATGTATATATATATATATAATTAAAACTACTGTAATTCTGTCTCTCTGTCTATGTCTCTAAATACAACATCTATCTATCTATCTATCTATCTATTTATTTATAAATCTGTCGGTCCAAAATGTCTGTCTGTCTATCTATGTGTTTGGCTGAGTGTTTACTTTCTTTCTTTATATATATGTCTGGTTTTCTATCTATCTATCTATCTATCTGTATCGCTTCATTATCTATCTGTCTATCTATCTATCTATCTATCTATCTATCTATTTCTCTCTTTACGTGTCAGTCAGTCTAACAACCTGACTTGCTGTATCTCTCTATATATATCTTTTCATCCGCTATCTATCTATCTATCTATCTATCTAATTAAAACTGGTCTCCATCTACCGAGGTCAACTTGAGGTGGTGTAATGTTTAACAAGCTTGTCTCGCTAGAACCATCACGACTTAATGGTCAGTTCGATCCTCACTGGGTGTCTCTTACTTTCGGCCTTGTGCCACATCTGAGCTCCGCTTGGAATAATCCTATACTTTGACTATCTGTTTTATTAAAACTGCCTTCTATCTATCTATCTATCTATCTATCTATCTGCATCGCTTCATTACATATCTATCTATCTATCTATCTATCTGCATCGCTTCATTACATATCTATCTATCTATCTATCTATCTATCTATCTATCTATCTATCTATCTGCATCGCTTCATTACATATCTATCTATCTATCTATCTATCTATCTATCTATCTATCTATCTATGTAATCAAAACTGCTATCTAACTTTCGGTATCTATCCATCTGTCTGTCTCTCTATCCAATAAAAACTGCTATCCATCCATCTATCTATCTATCTATCTATCTATCTATCTATCTATCATCAGTGTCTTTCTGTCTTTGTGTTTCTGTCTATATATCTATCTGTCAATCGACGTAATTTCCTGAGGGCAGAGAAGCCAAAATGAAACTCGCTGTTTCTTTGTTTTGTTTTTTTTGGTTGTTTTTTTTGGTGGTCAAATTATGAGAAATCAAATTTTAGGTCAATTGTTCCGCGACTAAAATAAAAGCTTATAAAAATTTTATTTCTATTTAAAAAAAAGAATTTAAAAAAATGTCAAATTAAATGTAAAACCGTCTAGGTGTTGTTGTTTTTTTGTTTATTTACACGTCTTTTGAGAGAGGTGTATTTTTTGTAAGCCAGACGGTGTGTGTAAAAAAAAAAAAGAAAAGCTGTGCGTTTTTAATGACTCTTTTGGATCAGGAATTTGCCGCCAAAATTGTTTGCCAAACTCTGATTTTCTTCTGTGAAATCGTGCAATTTTTATGACCCTTTCGGATCAGGAATAGTCACCAGAAGCAAAAATTTTGAAGGGCCCTTTTTTATATATTGGCCAATGAAAATTAAGTTTTCGAGACCCGTAGAAATTCCGGATGGCCCCAAGTGGAGCCGACTTTTTCAAATAAAAGAGAGGGCTTTAAGAAACGAAAGAGTAGAAACGAAAAAATAACGAAAAGGAGCCGAAGCAGAGATCTGAGACGACACGTAGTTGGCAGACCACTTAACACCCTCTCTCTACATTAACCGGCAAGTGGGCCATAAATCAGCCTTCAACTACCAAAAAACCAATCTTTTCCAAAACTAATCCGGCCTGCTGTCAACGAAAATTCTTCAAAGGAGGTGGGTGCCTTTTATGAGTTCTGCTAAGTGGTGGTCTCTTTTAAAAAAAAACAAAAACAAACTTTATCCCTTTCTTTTTGTATTTTTGTAAAGGGTCTAAAAACTTTATCCCTTTTTTTGTATTTTTGTAAAGGATCTGAAACTTTATCCTTTTGTATTTTTAAAGGGTCTAAAATTAAAAAAAAAACAGAGTTGGACTAAACAATTAATTTCATAGCTTGTTTCTGTGGGTATTTCCTTTTTAGAAACCCCAGGAACATATTGTTATCCTGCCGTGTTAGGCGCACAGAAGGAAATTTTTGTGCAACCTTTCTTGTTCTTGTCTGTGCCTTTGTGATTATTGTAAAATAATTGTACAATAAATGTTTTTTCCTGTTTTTAAAATTTTACGCAGTGGTTTGTCTTGTATCGTTAACTCGCGCTTACTAACGGCAGCTATCGTTTCTTCTGCCTACTAAATTTTGTGTCTGGCACAAGGAGAAAAAAAAGAAACAACATTTTTACATATAGTCAATAGAATTTATTGTTTGAACTCTCAAAGACTTTTAAACATGACGAAACTTTTAAGCTACTACTACTGCTACTATTACTGATATGAATATTAATACTACTAATAATTTAGCTTGAAACCAAATTTTAATAATGATACTATTTTGTGGGTATGTGTGTGTGTCTGGATTTCTCTGTGTGAATGTGTGTCGGCTTGGATGTGTGTGTGACTTTCAAAACATATTTACTTATTATATTACGTATGTATCTATCTATCTATCTTTCTATCTATCTAGCTCTATCTATCTAACTATCTCTGCGTCTATCTCTCTATCTGCCGATCTATCAACCTGTCCGTCTCTCACTCAGTCTAACTACTTATCTAAGTATATGAATAAATATAGTTTTTAGGTGTGTCATATATATGGGATATAATTGCTGAATATCAGAGTCTAAGCGTATGTAAATATATATATATATATAAAAGTGAACATTGAAGTCAACGCTCAGAGGCGACAGGCTGTTTCATGCTAGACGCAATGCGATTATGTCTATCATGAAACAGCCTGTCGACTCTGAGTGTTGACTTCAATGTTCACTTTTATATATATATATATATATATATATATATATATATATATATATATATATATATGTATATATATATAATTAAAACTACTGTAATTCTGTCTCTCTGTCTATGTCTCTAAATACAACATCTATCTATCTATCTATCTATTTATAAATCTGTCGGTGCAAAATGTCTGTCTGTCTATCTATGTGTTTGGCTGAGTGTTTGCTTTCTTTCATTATATATATATGTCTGGTTTTCTATCTATCTATCTATCTATCTATGTATTCGCGAATAACGCGTATCTATCTATCTATCTATCTATCTATCTATCTCAGTCCCTTTTATATCTATCTATCTATCTATCTATCTATCTCAGTCCCTTTTATATCTATCTATCTATCTATCTATCTATCTATCTATCTATCTATCTCAGTCCTTTTTCTATCTATCTATCTATCTATCTATCTCAGTCCTTTTTATATCTATCTATCTATCTATCTATCTATCTATCTCAGTCCTTTTTCTATCTATCTATCTATCTATCTCAGTCCTTTTTCTATCTATCTATTTATCTATCTATCTATCTATCTCTCTATCTCAGTCCTTTTTCTATCTATCTATCTATCTATCTATCTATCTATCTATCTCAGTCCTTTTTCTATCTATCTATCTATCTATCTATCTATCTATCTCAGTCCCTTTTATATCTATCTATCTATCTATCTCAGTCCTTTTCATATCTATCTATCTATCTATCTATCTATCTATCTATCTATCTAATCAAAACTGCTATCTAACTTTCGGTCTATCTATCCATCTGTCTGTCTCTCTATCCAATCAAAACTGCTATCTATCTATCTATCTATCTATCTATCTATCTATCTATCTATCTATCTATCTATCTATCTATCTATCTATCTATCTGTGTCTGTCTGTCTTTGTGTTTCTGTCTATATATCTATCTGTCCCTCGACGTAATTTCCTGAGGGCAGAAAAGACAAAGTGAAACGCGTCATTTTTTTTATTTTTTTTTTATTGTTTTTTTTTTTTTGGTGGTCAAATTCTGAGAAATCAAATTTTAGGTCAATTGTACCGCGACTAAAATAAAAGCAAAAGCAACTCCTTTTATTGTTCAGTTGAGACCTTTACACATGATTAAACGTTTAGGCTACTATTAGTACTACTACTACTATTAATAATAATAGCGTTACTAATACTACTAATAATTTAGCTTGAAACCAATTTTAATAATGAAAACTATTTCGTGGGTATGTGTGTCGGATGCGTGTGTAAGTGTGTGTGTGTGACCTTCCAAAACATCTTGTGAAAAATTACATGATATATACTTTTTATATTACGTATGTATGAATATATCATTTTAAAAAGCTATCTATCGGTCTTTCTGTCTATCTATCTGTCTTTCTGTCTATCTATCGTCTATCTATTTATATATCACTCTATCTGTCTGTGTCCCTCTTTCTATATATCTGTCTATCTATCTGTCTTTCTGTCTATCTATAATCTATCTATTTATATATCACTCTATCTGTGTCTGTCTTCCTATATATCTGTCTGTCTGTCTAAGTTATTAAAACTTCTGTCTATTTACATATCTATCTATCTAATTATAAATGATATCTATATATTTGTCTTTCCGTCTGTCTATCTAACAATCTATCTATCTATCTATCTATCAATCGATTTATCTATCTATGTAATTAAAACTTCTATTTATCTATCTATCTATCTATCTATCTATCTATATATGTAATTAAAACTGCTGCCTATCTCTCTATCTATGTATGCAAAAATAATAATAATAATAATAATAATAAAAATTGATCATCTTGTGTCAGGTTGCACGATATTAGCACCCACTGAATATAAAACCCGGCATTACAGAGTGGGCCAATATCTGCACTGGAAATTTTTCAGCTTCTAGCGGAAGGAAACTGAAAGAAACTGGTATGAACACCACCCTGACCCGGTTACGTAGATAGGACCAGTTACAATTCTATGGGACTACACAATACACACTGACAGAATAGTCAAAAGACCACAAACCAAAAAAAATAGCCTCCTTATTGATATGGCAGTCCCTGCAGACTGCAATGTATCTTTGAAGATATTCGAAAAGCTGTCAAAATACAAGGACCTTGAAATAGAAATCTCAAAAATGGGGCACAAGGGAACATCAACAATCACTGTTGTAGATGGATCCCTGGGATTGGTTGGAAAAGATTCCAGTAGATTAATTGAAGGGATTCCTGGAAGTCCATGCCTCAAAGAGATAGAAGAAATTGTTCTGACATGTACAGCCGACATTTTACAAAGGGCTTTATTTATGTAATTATTATTTTTCTTTTTTTTTGCAGTGGAAAGTGTCATGATGCCATTTCTAAACTTACGTCCCTGGGCGGGACTTGGAAAGACATGTGTAAACGACAGATATCAAAGGAAATTAAAAAAAATAATAATATCAGAATTGATGGATATTAAAGAGATTTGGTGTCGCTTGATCGATGAATAAAGTCAATAGAAATTATTGTTTGAAATCTCAAAAGAATTTTAAACATGATTAAATCTTCAGGCTACTACTACTACTACTACTAAAAGTAATAATAATAGGAATACTAATACTACTAATAATTTAGCTTGAAACCAAATTTTGATAATGAAACTATTTTGTGGGTATGTGTGTCGGGTGCGTGTGTAAATGTGTCTGTCTGGGTCTCGCTGTGTGAATGTGTGTGGGCTTGGATGTGTGTGTGACATTGCAAAACATCTTGTAAAAAATTACTTCATATTTACTTTTTATATTACGTATGTACGAATCTATCTATCTGTCTTTCTGTCTATCTATCATCTATCTATTTATATATCAATCTATCTGTCTGTGTCTGTCTTTCTATATATCTGTCTGTCTTTCTATGTTATAAATACATCTATCTCTCTATCTATGTAATTAAAACTGCTATCTATCTATCTATCTATCTATCTACCAGCAGATAACGCGTATCTATCTATCTATCTATCTATCTATCTATCGATCGATCGATTTATCTATCTATGTAATTAAAACTTCTATCTCTCTATCTATCGATCGATCGATTTATCTATCTATGTAATTAAAACTTCTATATATCTCTCTCTCTATCTATCTATCGATTTATCTACCTATGTAATTAAAACTTCTATCTATCTATCTATCTATCTATCTATCGATCGATTTATCTATCTATGTAATTAAAACTTCTATCTATCTATCGATCGATTTATCTATCTATGTAATTAAAACTTCTATCTATCTATCGATCGATTTATCTATCTATGCAATTAAAACTTCTATCTATCTATCGATCGATTTATCTATCTATGTAATTAAAACTTCTATCTATCTATCTATCTATGTAATTAAAACTTCTATCTATCTATCTATCTATCTATCTATCTATGTAATTGAAACTTCTATCTATCTATGTAATTGAAACTTCTATCTATCTATCTATCTATCTATCTATCTATCTTTGTAATTAAAACTTCTATCTATCTATCTATCTATGTAATTAAAACTTCTATCTATCTATCTATCTATCTATCTATCTATCTATCTATCTATCTATCTATCTATCTATCTATGTAATTAAAACTTCTATCTATCTATCTATCTATCTATCTATCTATCTATGCAATTTGGGAGGAAAATAGAGTAAATGTTTACAGGAGAGAAATTAAGTTGAAAAATTTTCAAATTCATCTTGACATGGGCTGACCTTGACCAATATTTAACATTTGTTCAAAATGAGAAATTACTCCCACAGACACATACACACGCACACACACATATATATATATACATACATATACATATATATATATATATATATATATATATATATATATATATATGACCATAAATTAGTATAGAAAATTTTAGCATCTTTTTACTATGAAAGACACATTGATTTGGAAATTGTTACAAAAATCAAATAATTATTGGATTTTAATAAAACTTTCAGGACTAATTAAAAAATGAATGAAATTATTATAGAATTGTTTCTTTCTTATAAAATCTTGACAAAAAATATTCTTTATCTGTTACCTGCCACTTACTTAATTTTTTATTTCAAGAAATTCATTTTCATGGGGCCTAATGTTTATATTAGTTATAAACACACATCTTTAGAAAATTTAAATCATCAATTTGGTTTTTTGTTTTGTTTTTTCTTTTCAAAATAATGCACCATGTTACAGGAAATTTGCTCAAAATCATAATTAAAAAAAATGCAATAAAACTGAGATATTAATTAATTAGAAAAGCTATATAAAAATTATATATTATGGACACAATTGTCATGAGGAAAAAGAATTCTTTTTTCAATGAATAATGAATTTTACAAGAATTATTTTATTTTTTGAAAATTTTAGTTAGAATAATTTATAAAGTTTTAAATCTTTGAAAATTATGTATTAATTAGTAGCAGTTAGATGATATTGTTAAGTAAAAACTATATTTACTACTCATAACTGGAAAAGTTTACTACTATTTAGCAAGCCTCAATATTTTAAAAAGAATTTAAATTTTTTTTTGTGTTTGTGTAAACGTGCTGATTTTTGTAAATACAGGCGTCTATATATATATTATCAGAATATAAGAGCAGTTAATTTAAATCCAAATTACCTAAAATTCAATAAAACATTAGATTACTTAAAATATTTTCCTAAGGATTTAAGATTACTTGGTAGTTAAAAAAATAATATAAAAAGGCACTCATGGTATATTTGTGAAGTAAATTTGACAGATACGTCATCCATAGAAAACATTTCCAAACATAAGTCTATTGAGATACTTGTTAACATCTTCTAAAAACAGCCACCTATGTGTGAAAAAATGCTTTGCTGTGATATTTTAAACTAAAAGTAAATAATATTTGTTTCAAGTCAGATTAATTAAACTTTAAATCAGCTAATAATCCTCAAGTAAAATTTTAGAAAAGTATATTTTATTTTTTAAAGATTTTTTAATAAAAAGAATTAATTATGATGAGAGATTTGTAAATATGGCTAAAATCATTCCAATTAATTTAAATTAAGATACGGCAAAGTATTTTGCTTATTGGAAATATTAATCAATTAGCTTGAAATTTAAAAGCAAAATAAAAGCTTCAAGAAAGATTTTTCATTTAAAAAACTTAATTTTAAATCTGAGGTATCTCTTTTCTTTGGAGAAACCTACTTTATTTAATTATCTTTTAGGTTAGTGGTTAACATAACCAGTTCAATTTTTTTATAATATCAACTGGGCCACTGATGGCAACACCAGTGGTCCACAGATGGGCCTCTATTACCAAGAGGAACACACTGGAAATTTGACAGCAGGTCACCAGTGGTGAACAGTAGTGGCATGCCACCCAGTGGTAGATCGGTGGTTTGCAAGTAGGAAGAGAACACCAAATTACAAATGATTTACACACACATCTATATATAGAAGTCAACACTTAGAGGTGACAATTTGTTTCATGCCAGACGCAATCGTCAGGCCATAATATTTATTACTGAATAATAACAGTAAATACGGCACAAGGCCAAAAAGGGGGAATGGGGAAGAGGAAGGTCATCACTTGTCTTAATCTTAAACTTAGCTAGTCCCGAGCACTGACCCAAACATACAAAACAATATTCCTTCCACCAAAACGCCACATTCATACTTACCTTTCATGCTACATCCACCAAAATACCTCATGGTCTCTATGAAAGTCCTAAATAACCCCATATTTACAATAAAGTCTGTGGAGGGCGGGAGTAAAAATTTTATACAATAAATAAACCCCAATGAATATATACAATATGACTAAATATATGTACAAGAAACGAAACAAAATGTATGTTGGTAATAAAAAAAACCCACAAATCCTAAATGTGACAGTAAAATCAATTAACTGGGCGAAATCGACACGGGACTATAACAATAAAGAACAAACATTTATCCATCCCAACCACTCACACAAACACGCACTGATTCAGACTCAACCATACGAAAAAGCTCACACTCGAAAACGAAAGGCGTCCCGTATCCTCCAGAGAACTGAAATGACTGAGCACCTAAAGAGGGGAGGGAAGGGAAGTTAAACTAAAGGAAAAGAAAAGGGGGACACAAAAAAAATGGGGCCAATGAGCAAACACACTCTAGCTAAGTTTTACAGAAATTAAAAAACTAAAATACAAAAGCAAAAACCCTAAACTATCCTAAATCCAGGGATGGGTTGCCAAAGTTCAACCCAGGCAAACAATATCCTGATGCCTAACCAGCATCAAAATGCCACTCAAGGTCAGCCCCTTTCACACGGCACAAACGCGCAAGACTCACCCACCTTTCGCCAAATTCTGATGATGTGAGCCGCCGCCTTTCCGTCCTAATCTTGACCTAATCTTGATCAGTTCGGAAGAAGCAAACTTCTCGCCACCATAGAATTCCTTCTGACGCGTCGTCCAAATCACGACTCTCATAACGCCTAGTAAGCAACAGCACACATAATGCTCAGCCTTCGACATCTGAGGCACCACATTGCTACAAACAGAAACGGCATCCAGGACAAAGGACTTTCTCCGCAGTACGCGAACCATGAGGCCTTCAACGAACCTGCACAACGGCACTACCACCGTGCACTGAAAGAAGGCGTGACCAATGGTCTCGACTTCCCCAACACAGCGGCGGCAGTCTGGAGAATTCTCCAAGCCCGCTGAACAAAGTCTTTTGCCGACCCAGAGGGCTCTACGAATCACCCGCCAGGTGAGTGATGCCTCATCGTTAGTGAGGCATTTCAACCCTGGCGCCCAAGGCCATATTGAGCGAGCCTGCTGCTTCGTAAGACCGAGCTCGCTAATCAAACCATCTTGAACGGACCCCCGAACTAGCACTTGATACAATGCCCTACGAGACAACGCCTGGACGTTGGAGAGGCCTTCCGACGTCCGTAAGAGGCATTTCAGAGCGCGACGACATTCGTGATAGAAGGAGCTTTCGGCTCGGGGTCTACGGCGAGCCTCCCCCTCGCACGAGTGCACACTTCTCAGGGACGGGAAATTTTTCCGGGTGTCTTCCTTCCAGAAGGCTCCCACCTCGTCCGGTTCGCGACACAATCGGTCTAGGAATGCAATGCGAAGCATATGTTGACGAATCTCAATGCTTGGCATACCCAGGCCGCCCTCAGTGGTATGAAGGCAACAGATCTCCCGAGATACCATAGGGGCCTTGCCTCTCCACAAGAAGGAGAACAAGAGCCTTACTAATAAAATTAGTGGGGCAAACGGAAGTGGAAGTACAGAGAGTCGGTACACGAGGATTGGATATATGTGTGAAACACATACTTCCGCCCTTCCCTTCAGGGAAAGCCTCCTCCGCGACCACAGATTAACCGCGATCTCGGCCTTCTCTCGTACCTCCGACCAATTCATTTCCAACTGGAGATCCGGACCGAACCAGACGCCGAGTATCTTGATCGGTCCATCCGTCCAGAGGAAAGGTCCGGGAAGAGAAACTCCCTTCCACGCACCCAACCGCAAGCCAACAGACTTATCACGGTTGATCTTGGCCCCTGTCACCATCTCATAACCACTGACCTCTTTGCTGACTTCGTCAATCTCGGCTCTGCTCGACACAAGAACCGAAACGTCGTCAGCATAGGCAGAATACTTTGCTGAGGTGGTAGCCCCAGGCAAAGATATTCCACGCAGGACCGGATTCGCCTTTAACTTGCGAAGGAAAGGTTCCAACGCAAGAACGTACAGCAAAGGCGAGAGCGGACAACCCTGACGAATAGAGCGAGACAATACGAAAGGCTTCGATCTTACTCCATTCACTTCCACCAGCGCACCGGGGGTCGCATACAAGAGTCGGATCCAGGAGCGAAAGTCGGCTCCGAAACCGGCCGACGAAAGGACAGCCTCCAGAAAACGATGATCAACCCTATCGAAGGCCTTGGACTGATCTAAATTGATCAGCGCGGCTTCACCGTCGACTTGTTCTAAGATCAAGCGTACCATATGCAGGTTATCCTGAATAGTCCTGCCCTTCACAGCACAAGTCTGCTCGGGGCCAATCAGACTAGACAGGACAAGCTGCAAACGGTTGGCTAAGATCTTCGCCAAAATCTTCAACTCAGCGTTTAGCATCGTTAAAGGGCGAAAGTTCCCTAACCCATCCCCACCGTTCTTGTCCTTACGCAGCAACTTGATCACACCCCTGGTGAAGCGTTGAGGTATAGACCCCTGCTTCATCCAGTGGTTGAAAATCAGTTCCAGCAAAGGAACAAAAACGGGCGACAGCCTCAAGTACACTTCGTAGGGCAGACCATCGAGTCACGGAGACTTATCCAGGCCAACCTGCTTCAGCGCTTCCCAGATCTCAGACTCTGTTATGGGACCCTCGCACCCAGCCGCTTCAGCTGCCTCGAGGCTGGGAAAGTCGGCTAAATAGGAGTCGAACTGAGCAGAGCTCAGACCGGGCTCCCTGGTGAAAAGATCCTGAAAGTAATTTTGAAAGACCTCACATATGCCCGCGTTTGTAGTCACGGTCCGATTATCCGGTAATGTGACGCACGCGATATGTCACCGAGACGCACTCCTACTCTCCTCTGCACGCAATTCAGCGGCCATATTCGTCGCCTCAGAGGACATTCTTTTTAACCTAGCCCTAACTACCAGAGCTTGATCCTTCTTGATAAGCAAGGAGGCCAACTCTGCCTTAGCTAAGGCTACATCCCCACTGACACGGGATTTCACGGCCCGATCGACTTTTTCTTCTAAAGCAGTTTGCGCCGCTAATCTATCTCGATTGAGTCGACGACTAAAATCGGCAGCAAACGATCTAATTTTTTATTTTAAATTACCCCACCAGGCGTTCCCAAAAACCGCTCCCGACAATTCCCGTTGTATCATTAGTAACAGCTGGTCCCGAAATCCCTGTTCACCAAAAAGTGAACAGTTGAATTTCCAGTAACCAGCCAACCTAACCTTAGGCTTATCTAAGTTTACACGGACCCGGACAAGCCTATGATCCGAATAAACTATATAATGGAAACTTGGACACCCTAAGAGCCCTACATCGACTCTCTTAACTAGGACTCGATCGAGGTAGCTCGCAAGCGTCCCAGGATCCGAGTTGCCACTATTAGTCCAAGTCCAAGCTATATCCCGAGGATGCTCATTTCGGTACTTATCGACGAGATCGAACCCGTCGATGAAGCCCCGAAATGGTTTCACATCAGGATTGTTAGTAGCCCGTTTTTTTCCTATACGATCTCTATCGGGATCAAGGACGGCATTCCAATCACCCGCTAAAACTACCCGACGAGATGTCGTCAAAAACGGCCCGATCTGCCGAAACAGACCAGGACGCTCAGCATGGATAATGGGCGCATAAACGCCGATGAGACGCAAAGCCTTACCTTTTATGGTAACGTCCAGCACACAAAGCCTGCCCGCCGGATCTGCGAAAACAAGAGTACATACAGCGTCTAAAGACCTGCTCACTAGCCAAGAGACACCCCTCGAACGACCATCAAAACATGCTGAATAAAGGTCGAACCCATTAGACAGCACATCCTCACGATCATGAGAAGAAAACCGGGTCTCCTGCACACAACAGATATTCACCCCGAGGCGCTGAAGGTCGCGAGAGAGCCTCGCCCTGCGAGACTCCAACCTCAGGCCCCGGACATTTAAAGTAGCTAACCAGAGAGCCATATTGAATACTGATTAGGGTTGTTTATCTGCATTGAACATGGCTGGGGTTAGGATACCGACAGCCTCTCCCATAGACCCATGGCCCATCTCATTCTTGATGGTACCGTCTTCGGAGATTCCGCCGATATCCCACGGGAGAGTCAATTTTAGTGCTCTATAAAGGGAGGGGTGAACAAAAACCGGGACCCTCCCTGCACAAAATTGCTTCATCTTCTTCAACTTTTCATTTTGGACTATGGCTATTGGCGGGGTCATGTTGAACGATGTAATCGCTTCGTCCACCATAGCCCAAACTGATTTAGCACCCGGTTCCGATCTTATCACAGTTAATACCCTTTGGGCATTAGGGAAGTTTCCGGGATTTTCTATATCTTTCTCCCCAAATTTCTTTACGGATAACAGAAATTTAAGGCTTTTGATTCGGTTTCCATAGTCCCTCGCCTTTTCCGCTTGTAGGGGAGATATTTTGCATATGTCAGTGCCTGGATTAAAGATGTGCTTTGGTCTCTTCTTTTTATCCGCAGCATCTTGTGTAGGGCTTCTGGGTCTTTTGGTAACTGTAGGGGGTAATTTGGAAGATTTAGAGGGTGAAGGACTGGGAGTGTGGCGAGGAGTACTGGGATGTCTAAAAGGACTGGGGTCTCTACTGAGAGGGATTTGGGACTGGGCACGAGAAGTGGAAGGGTTGGCCGGAGAAGGCTTCACTCTGGAGAGAGGGGTTGAGGGACATGTAGTAGGAGGAATAGGTTTGGAAATTGTGGAGCGAGTGGCCATCTTTTTAGGGGGTGACTTGACTGGAGAAGAGGGTTGAGGTGACTGCAAAGAGGGGGATTTTTTTTCGGGGATTTTTTCTGTTTTCTTTGGTCATCTATTTGTTTTTTAAGCTGTTTCAGTTTTACCGTTTTTTCGTAAGACGGTTCATATTTTTTCATTTGATCTTCAGACTTTAAAGAGGTCGGGGCGTCGCCCATGCTGTTGATAGAGGGAGTGGGACTGTGTGTGTCTTTAGTCCCCGAGGCTTCAGGGGACTGAGGACCCGCTGGCTGACGCTTCCCTCTGACCCTGCCAACTACCTGCCATTCCCCTTCTTCCCCCTTCTTAGCCACAGAAGCGGTGGAAGAGGGCTCTTCGAGGGATGGGGCTTAGAGGGTGACCCAACCGGGGAAACAACATCTCCGGTCCCGGCAGCTGGCATGCCCATTACAGGCGCGGCGGATTTTGCAGACTCGGTCAGAGGGGGAGTTTGGTCTTTAGTGACCTGAGTCCCAGAGGCCTTCTTCTCTGGGCAGGAAGAGGAGAGATGACCAGTCACTCCACACTTCCAGCAGGCTGGTTTACGACCGGTCACGATGACCGGCAGCTTCAGGTCACCGACGTCAATCCAGTTGGGGACGGAGCTGAAGGCCTTTCGATCGAGCATCATATCAAAGCTCCATCCCCCAGTCAGGCTATCGCAGGAAGCGGCCAATATCTCTCCGTATTGGTCCAGGAAAGCCGCAAGGTGTTCCCCGATAACCTGAGGAGGGACCTCGTACACTGCCACTCTGGTCCTTCGCCGACCCTCATACTCGGTTCGGAGGATGAGATCCTTGGTGATTAATTCTCTCCGGGTGGCTCTCACGCAGTCTTCTGCAGTGGGCAGCAGTACGTCCCACATGAAGAAACCCTTGCCTTTGACAATTCTTAGGGGTTTGAACCCCAGGGACTCCAGTGCTTTAAACACTGTGTCTTTAGTCGAACGACAAATTTTGCGCGAACGCTTGTCGACCACAAAAACAGACACTATTCTTTTCTCGACTCTCTTCAGTTCCACTGGATCCTCCAAGAGTCCGTCTTTCACCACGAGGTGAGCGTAACTCTTGGCACGCTCCAGGAACTCCGCGATGTCGATTATACAATTCGGAGGGGACTTCCAACAAGAGGGCGAATCCCCGACCTCGGTATTTACTTTTGTCTTGTGTGGCTTTTTATTTGTCTCTTTTTCCAGATTTTCTTTGTCTATCCTGGCTCTGGCGGCCTTTTTACGGGTGTCTACTATCTCCTCATTTGTAGGGGTCCTTGGGAGGACAGGATATTCATCAGGATTATCTTTATCTGGGGGGTCTTTTTTGGGTTAAACAAGTGCTTCCTAACCGATTTTCTGATGGAAGCAAGGGTCGTTTTTTTTTAGTGATAAGGAAGAAGGGGCTTTTTTTCCTTCTTCTCCATGGTGGAGAAAAAAAAGGGGGGTCAGGAGTGAAGGAATGGGGAAGGGATATTCAATAAATTTCGCCTAAAGGCGAAACAAAAAAAAACAAACAAATAACGCCAAAAGGCGAAAAAAAATAAAAAGGGGAAAATTGGACAATAAAATAAAACGTTAAAAAAAAGTGGACACGAACCTAATTAAAATCTAGCCGAAGCTAGTTAAAAAAATAAAGAAGGCCGACTCGAAGAAGCGAGTCAAACCAGTAAATAAACGAAAATTAACAGCTAACTATAAACAGTACAACAATTACAAAAATAAAACAAAAAACACGTAAAACTTAAAGACAAATATCGCCTAAAGGCGTAACAATTAACAAAACACGAAAAGGACAATTAAATAATAAAATAAAACGTTCAAACCAGGTAAACAAAGAAAATACTCAACTTCGACAAAAAATCAAAATGGCCGACAATAAACAAAAGAAAATACGGAACTTTGGCAAGAACCAAAGCTAGCAACAAAAATTCAAAATGGCCGACCCAAAACAAACAAGTCGAACCAATAAAGAAAATAAACAAATAAATTGGACAATACAACGATTACAAAACGATTTTAGTACAAAAAAATTAATAAAACGAAAAACACGTAAAACGTAAAGTTAGGACAGAAACAAGAAATTAATTAACACGAAACACGGACAAGGGTTACACTATAAATAGAACGAAGCTAGAAATTAACGGTAAATGAAGGTTATAAGAAAGGCTAAAAAAGCGTGGAAATTAAAACGGGGTAGAAACAAAAAATTAACGGGGGAAGGGAATTAAAACGAGAAACTAGAATAGGGGATAAAATGAAAAACAAAGAATTAACGGGGGTAAAAAGAAAAACTAAAAGAAAAACAAAAAATTAAAGGGGGAAAAAAACTGAAATAAAAAGGGAAAAGAACAAATACAGGGGGGTAAAAATAAAAAATGGATAGAAGAAAAAATCAAAAGGACTTTTTTTTTCTTCTTTTTTTTTTCAAAACAGTTGTAACAGAAAATAAATAAAATAACAAACTTTAACCAAAGAACAGTTCACACAGAGATTTCGGCAAGAGCAGTCGTACAGCGGTCTGTAAAAACAACAAAATGTCAAGGAGGACAGAACGCAATCGTCAGGCCATAATATTTATTACTGTTATGTACAGTAAATACGGCACAAGGCCAAAAGGGGGATTGGGGAAAAGGAAGGTCATCACTGGTCTTAATCTTAAACTTAGCTAGTCCCGAGCACTAACCCAAACATACAAAACAATATTCCTTTCACCAAAACGCCACATTCATACTTACCTTCCATGCTACATCCACCAAAATACCTCATGGTCTCTATGAAAGTCCTAAATAACCCCATATGTACAATAAAGTCTGTGGGTGGCGGGAGTAAAAATTTTATACAATAAATAATCCCCAATGATTATATACAATATGACTAAATATATGTACAAGAAACGAAACAAAATGTATGTTAGTAATAAAAAAAACCCACAAATCCTAAATGTGACAGTAAAATCAATTAACTGGGCGAAATCGACACGGGACTATAACAATAAAGAACAACATTTATCCATCCCAACCACTAACACAAACACGCACTGATTCAGACTCAACCATACGAAAAAGCTCACACTCGAAACGAAAGGCGTCCCGTATCCTCCAGAGAACTGAAATGACTGAGCACCTAAAGAGGGGAGGGAAGGGAAGTTAAACTAAAGGAAAAGAAAAGGGGGACACAAAAAAAAATGGGGCCAATGAGCAAACACACTCTAGCTAAGTTTTACAGAAATTAAAAAACTAAAATACAAAAGCAAAAACCCTAAACTATCCTAAATCCAGGGATGGGTTGCCAAAGTTCAACCCAGGCAAACAATATCCTGATGCCTAACCAGCATCAAAATGCCACTCAAGGTCAGCCCCTTTCACACGGCACAAACGCGCAAGACTCACCCACCTTTCGCCAAATTCTGATGATGTGAGCCGCCGCCTTTCCGTCCTAATCTTGACTTTAAGCTGATGCCTAAAGAACAAGATCAGTTCGGAAGAAGCAAACTTCTCGCCACCATAGAATTCCTTCTGACGCGTCGTCCAAATCACGACTCTCATAACGCCTAGTAAGCAACAGCACACATAATGCTCAGCCTTCGACATCTGAGGCACCACATTGCTACAAACAGAAACGGCATCCAGGACAAAGGACTTTCTACGCAGTACGCGAACCATGAGGCCTTCAACGAACATGCACAACGGCACTACCACCGTGCACTGAAAGAAGGCGTGACCAATGGTCTCGACTTCCCCAACGCAGCGGCGGCAGTCTGGAGAATTCTCGAAGCCCGCTGAACAAAGTCTTTTGCCGACCCAGAGGGCTCTACGAATCACCCGCCAGGTGAGTGATGCCTCATCGTTAGTGAGGCATTTCAACCCTGGCGCCCAAGGCCATATTGAGCGAGCCTGCTGCTTCGTAAGACCGAGCTCGCTAATCAAACCATCTTGAACGGACCCCCGAACTAGCACTTGATACAATGCCCTACGAGACAACGCCTGGACGTTGGAGAGGCCTTCCGACGCCCGTAAGAGGCATTTCAGAGCGCGACGACATTCGTGATAGAAGGAGCTTTCGGCTCGGGGTCTACGGCGAGCCTCCCCCTCGCACGAGTGCACACTTCTCAGGGACGGGAAATTTTTCCGGGCGTCTTCCTTCCAGAAGGCTCCCACCTCGTCCGGTTCGCGACACAATCGGTCTAGGAATGCAATGCAAAGCATATGTTGACGAATCTCAATGCTTGGCATACCCAGGCCGCCCTCAGTGGTATGAAGGCAACAGATCTCCCGAGATACCATAGGGGCCTTGCCTCCCCACAAGAAGGAGAACAAGAGCCTTACTAATAAAATTAGTGGGGCAAACGGAAGTGGAAGTACAGAGAGTCGGTACACGAGGATTGGATATATGTGTGAAACACATACTTCCGCCCTTCCCTTCAGGGAAAGCCTCCTCCGAGACCACAGATTAACCGCGATCTCGGCCTTCTCTCGTACCTCCGACCAATTCATTTCCAACTGGAGATCCGGACCGAACCAGACGCCGAGTATCTTGATCGGTCCATCCGTCCAGAGGAAAGGTCCGGGAAGAGAAACTCCCTTCCACGCACCCAACCGCAAGCACGGTTGATCTTGGCCCCTGTCACCATCTCATAACCACTGACCTCTTTGCTGACTTCGTCAATCTCGGCTCTGCTCGACACAAGAACCGAAACGTCGTCAGCATAGGCAGAATACCTTGCTGAGGTGGTAGCCCCAGGCAGAGATATTCCACGCAGGACCGGATTCGCCTTTAACTTGCGAAGGAAAGGTTCCAACGCAAGAACGTACAGCAAAGGCGAGAGCGGACAACCCTGACGAATAGAGCGAGACAATACGAAAGGCTTCGATCTTACTCCATTCACTTCCACCAGCGCACCGGGGGTCGCATACAAGAGTCGGATCCAGGAGCGAAAGTCGGCTCCGAAACCGGCCGACGAAAGGACAGCCTCCAGAAAACGATGATCAACCCTATCGAAGGCCTTGGACTGATCTAAATTGATCAGCGCGGCTTCACCGTCGACTTGTTCTAAGATCAAGCGTACCATATGCAGGTTATCCTGAATAGTCCTGCCCTTCACAGCACAAGTCTGCTCGGGGCCAATCAGACTAGACAGGACAAGCTGCAAACGGTTGGCTAAGATCTTCGCCAAAATCTTCAACTCAGCGTTTAGCATCGTTAAAGGGCGAAAGTTCCCTAACCCATCCCCACCGTTCTTGTCCTTACGCAGCAACTTGATCACACCCCTGGTGAAGCGTTGAGGTATAGACCCCTGCTTCATCCAGTGGTTGAAAATCAGTTCCAGCAAAGGAACAAAAACGGGCGACAGCCTCAAGTACACTTCGTAGGGCAGACCATCGAGTCCCGGAGACTTATCCAGGCCAACCTGCTTCAGCGCTTCCCAGATCTCAGACTCTGTTATGGGACCCTCGCACCCAGCCGCTTCAGCTGCCTCGAGGCAGGGAATGTCGGCTAAATAGGAGTCGAACTGAGCAGAGCTCAGACCGGGCTCCCTGGTGAAAAGATCCTGAAAGTAATTTTGAAAGACCTCACATATGCCCGCGTTTGTAGTCATGGTCCGATTATCCGGTAATGTGACGCACGCGATATGTCACCGAGACGCACTCCTACTCTCCTCTGCACGCTATTCAGCGGCCATATTCGTCGCCTCAGAGGACATTCTTTTTAACCTAGCCCTAACTACCAGAGCTTGATCCTTCTTGATAAGCAAGGAAGCCAACTCTGCCTTAGCTAAGGCTACATCCCCACTAACACGGGATTTCACGGCCCGATCGACTTTTTCTTCTAAAGCAGTTTGCGCCGCTAATCTATCTCGATTGAGTCGAGGACTAAAATCGGCAGCAAACGATCTAATTTTTTATTTTAAATTACCCCACCAGGCGTTCCCAAAAACCGCTCCCGACAATTCCCGTTGTATCATTAGTAACAGCTGGTCCCGAAATCCCTGTTCACCAAAAAGTGAACAGTTGAATTTCCAGTAACCAGCCAACCTAACCTTAGGCTTATCTAAGTTTACACGGACCCGGACAAGCCTATGATCCGAATAAACTATATAATGGAAACTTGGACACCCTAAGAGCCCTACATCGACTCTCTTAACTAGGACTCGATCGAGGTAGCTCGCAAGCGTCCCAGGATCCGAGTTGCCACTATTAGTCCAAGTCCAAGCTATATCCCGAGGATGCTCATTTCGGTACTTATCGACGAGATCGAACCCGTCGATGAAGCCCCGAAATGGTTTCACATCAGGATTGTTAGTAGCCCGTTTTTTCCCTATACGATCTATATCGGGATCAAGGACGGCATTCCAATCACCCGCTAAAACTACCCGACGAGATGTCGTCAAAAACGGCTCGATCTGCCGAAACAGACCAGGACGCTCAGCATGGATAATGGGCGCATAAACGCCGATGAGACGCAAAGCCTTACCTTTTATGGTAACGTTCAGCACACAAAGCCTGCCCGCCGGATCTGCGAAAACAAGAGTACATACAGCGTCTAAAGACCTGCTCACTAGCCAAGAGACACCCCTCGAACGACTATCAAAACATGCTGAATAAAGGGCGAACCCATTAGACAGCACATCTTCACGATCATGAGAAGAAAACCGGGTCTCCTGCACACAACAGATATTCACCCCGAGGCGCTGAAGGTCGCGAGAGAGCCTCGCCCTGCGATACTCCAACCTCAGGCCCCGGACATTTAAAGTAGCTAACCAGAGAGCCATATTGAATACTGATTAGGGTTGTTTATCTGCATTGAACATGGCTGGGGTTAGGATACCGACAGCCTCTCCCATAGACCCATGGCCCATCTCATTCTTGATGGTACCGTCTTCGGAGATTCCGCCGATATCCCACGGGAGAGTCAATTTTAGTGCTCTATAAAGGGAGGGGTGAACAAAAACCGGGACCCTCCCTGCACAAAATTGCTTCATCTTCTTCAACTTTTCATTTTGGACTATGGCTATTGGCGGGGTCATGTTGAACGATGTAATCGCTTCGTCCACCATAGCCCAAACTGATTTAGCACACGGTTCCGATCTTATCACAGTTAATACCCTTTGGGCATTAGGGAAGTTTCCGGGATCTTCTATATCTTTCTCCCCAAATTTCTTTACGGATAACAGAAATTTAAGGCTTTTGATTCGGTTTCCATAGTCCCTCGCCTTTTCCGCTTGTAGGGGAGATATTTTGCATATGTCAGTGCCTGGATTAAAGATGTGCTTTGGTCTCTTCTTTTTATCAGCAGCATCTTGTGTAGGGCTTCTGGGTCTTTTGGTAACTGTAGGGGGTAATTTGGAAGATTTAGAGGGTGAAGGACTGGGAGTGTGGCGAGGAGTACTGGGATGCCTAAAAGGACTGGGGTCTCTACTGAGAGGGATTTGGGACTGGGCACGAGAAGTGGAAGGGGTGGCCGGAAAAGGCTTCACTCTGGAGAGAGGGGTTGAGGGACATGGAGTAGGAGGAATAGGTTTGGAAATTGTGGAGCGAGTGGCCATCTTTTTAGGGGGTGACTTGACTGGAGAAGAGGGTTGAGGTGACTGCAAAGAGGGGGATTTTTTTTCCGGGGATTTTTTCTGTTTTCTTTGGTCATCTATTTGTTTTTTAAGCTGTTTCAGTTTTACCGTTTTTTCGTAAGACGGTTCATATTTTTTCATTTGATCTTCAGACTTTAAAGAGGTCGGGGCGTCGCCCATGCTGTTGATAGAGGGAGTGGGACTGTGTGTGTCTTTAGTCCCCGAGGCTTCAGGGGACTGAGGACCCGCTGGCTGACGCTTCCCTCTGACCCTGCCAACTACCTGCCATTCCCCTTCTTCCCCCTTCTTAGCCGGAGAAGCGGTGGAAGAGGGCTCTTCGAGGGATGGGGCTTAGAGGGTGACCCAACCGGGGAAACAACCTCTCCGGTCCCGGCAGCTGGCATGCCCATTACAGGCGCGGCGGATTTTGCAGACTCGGTCAGAGGGGGAGTTTGGTCTTTAGTGACCTGAATCCCAGAGGCCTTCTTCTCTGGGCAGGAAGAGGAGAGATGACCAGTCACTCCACACTTCCAGCAGGCTGGTTTACGACCGGTCACGATGACCGGCAGCTTCAGGTCACCGACGTCAATCCAGTTGGGGTCGGAGCTGAAGGCCTTTCGATCGAGCATCATATCAAAGCTCCATCCCCCAGTCAGGCTATCGCAGGAAGCGGCCAATATCTCTCCGTATTGGTCCAGGAAAGCCGCAAGGTGTTCCCCGATAACCTGAGGAGGGACCTCGTACACTGCCACTCTGGTCCTTCGCCGACCCTCATACTCTGTTCGGAGGATGAGATCCTTGGTGATTAATTCTCTCCGGGTGGCTCTCACGCAGTCTTCTGCAGTGGGCAGCAGTACGTCCCACATGAAGAAACCATTGCCCTTGACAATTCTTAGGGGTTTGAACCCCAGGGACTCCAGTGATTTAAACACTGTGTCTTTAGTCGAACGACAAATTTTGCGGGAACGCTTGTCGACGACAAAAACAGACACTATACTTTTCTCGACTCTCTTCAGTTCCACTGGATCCTCCAAGAGTCCGTCTTTCACCACGAGGTGAGCGTAACTCTTGGCACGCTCCAGGGACTCCGCGATGTCGATTATACAATTCGGAGGGGACTTCCAACAAGAGGGCGAATCCCCGACCTCAGTATTTACTTTTGGCTTGTCTGGCTTTTTATTTGTCTCTTTTTCCAGATTTTCTTTGTCTATCCTGGCTCTGGCGGCCTTTTTAAGGGTGTCTACTATCTCCTCATTTGTAGGGGTCCTTGGGAGGACAGGATATTCATCAGGATTATCTTTATCTGGGGGTCTTTTTTGGGTTAAACAGGTGCTTCCTAACCGATTTTCTGATGGAAGCAAGGGTCGTTTTTTTTTAGTGATAAGGAAGAAGGGGCTTTTTTTTCCTTCTTCACCATGGTGGAGAAAAAAAAGGGGGGTCAGGAGTGAAGGAATGGGGAAGGGATATTCAATAAATTTCGCCTAAAGGCGAAACAAAAAAAAACAAACAAATAACGCCAAAAGGCGAAAAAAAATAAAAAGGGGAAAATTGGACAATAAAATAAAACGTTAAAAAAAAGTGGACACGAACCTAATTAAAATCTAGCCGAAGCTAGTTAAAAAAATAAAGAAGGCCGACTCGAAGAAGCGAGTCAAACCAGTAAATAAACGAAAATTAACAGCTAACTATAAACAGTACAACAATTACAAAAATAAAACAAAAAACACGTAAAACTTAAAGACAAATATCGCCTAAAGGCGTAACAATTAACAAAACACGAAAAGGACAATTAAATAATAAAATAAAACGTTCAAACCAGGTAAACAAAGAAAATACTCAACTTCGACAAAAAATCAAAATGGCCGACAATAAACAAAAGAAAATACGGAACTTTGGCAAGAACCAAAGCTAGCAACAAAAATTCAAAATGGCCGACCCAAAACAAACAAGTCGAACCAATAAAGAAAATAAACAAATAAATTGGACAATACAACGATTACAAAACGATTTTAGTACAAAAAAATTAATAAAACGAAAAACACGTAAAACGTAAAGTTAGGACAGAAACAAGAAATTAATTAACACGAAACACGGACAAGGGTTACACTATAAATAGAACGAAGCTAGAAATTAACGGTAAATGAAGGTTATAAGAAAGGCTAAAAAAGCGTGGAAATTAAAACGGGGTAGAAACAAAAAATTAACGGGGGAAGGGAATTAAAACGAGAAACTAGAATAGGGGATAAAATGAAAAACAAAGAATTAACGGGGGTAAAAAGAAAAACTAAAAGAAAAACAAAAAATTAAAGGGGGAAAAAAACTGAAATAAAAAGGGAAAAGAACAAATACAGGGGGGTAAAAATAAAAAATGGATAGAAGAAAAAATCAAAAGGACTTTTTTTTTCTTCTTTTTTTTTTCAAAACAGTTGTAACAGAAAATAAATAAAATAACAAACTTTAACCAAAGAACAGTTCACACAGAGATTTCGGCAAGAGCAGTCGTACAGCGGTCTGTAAAAACAACAAAATGTCAAGGAGGACAGAACGCAATCGTCAGGCCATGAGTGCTGTTATTTTTCTTGGCTATTTATATATACGTGTCAGTGGTGCATTGTGGATAGTCTATTTTGGCGGTTATTTTTACCGGAAGTTGTTTATTTATTAGTATATTTTTTATTTTTATTTCTTATTTTTTATATTTATTTTTTTATCTTTATTTTAATCGGTGTTTTTATTAATGAAATAAAAATTTGTTTACATCGTTTATTTAATAGTTTTGTTTTGGTTTGGGAAGATAAATAAAGCTATTTATTCAATTTTGGGATTGATTGTTGTAGTTTATTCTGACTATTAGTTTGGAGGGAGCCTTTTTTAATTTGTTCATTACTTCATGTATTTATTTGGATTGATTACCTTTATTTGTTTTTCTAACGGTTCATTTATAGGGATCGGATTGTTAGTTTATTTATTTGGATGAATTCAGATTAATTTATTTTACTTGTTGTTTATTATACTGTATATTTTTATTTAATCTTTTTGATTTTTATAGTCTAACTAATATTTTGGTCATAATGGTTTGTTAATTTGTTTATTATTTATTTGTGTTCATTGATTTTCTTTTTATTTATTTATTGTATTTTGTCTTTTCTAACAGGTGTGATTGGGTGATTTATTGGGTTAAAATAACATAAACTTTCTCACCAGGTTTCAGATTCTTTTTGTAGAATTAGAATTTTTTAAATTGATTAATAACTATAGTCACATAATCTAATATCTACGTTGCCTTTTGGAAAAGATTATCTCTATAGCAATAATTGATGTAACTTCTTTTCATACTATCATTTTATAAGATTTCAATTACGAAGCGAAGATCTGTGAAAATAAAAAGGCTTCCTAACATAAAATTATGTTGACTTTTTATTAGTAAAAACTGTTTCAGAAGGAGATTGATGAAGTTTTTCTGTAGATGTTGGCCACTCAGGTTAGAAATAAAAATGAAAGAGACAAGTTAGTATCTTTTGATTATCAAGTAAAAGCTAAATTAAATCAGTTAATGAATAGTCAATTTCAGTATCTGTCTATATTTCTGAGATGAGGTATTATGTACCTTATTCGGACTATTGTCGCCATATTTATGACAATGTTTCGGCCGTTGTACGCTCTGGCCTTCATCAGGTGGTTGGAATGTCAAACTGAACCCTTTATTTCGCTCACTGGTGTAGACTGTTCTAGTTCCATGTGCAATGGATGTCAGTTATCTCCTGTTAATTTCCCTCTGAAAGTTCTTCGCTGCCTCAACCGGGTATTGAACTCACACTCCTTAGGTTCTGTCACTGGATCTAACCAACGCCTTTATCCCCTGTGCCATTGTAATGTAAATAGTCAATTTGTTTTAATTCGATGAGTTATCTAAAAAGTAATCTCTCCTCTTACATCTCATTGTTCATGAGATATGTATCAATAATAATATGAAAACTCAATTTATTTTGTAAAATAGTATTCTGCAAATGTATATACTACAAAATTATTCAAATATTTTTTTTTAATTTGCTGCAATTTTCATATTTAAAAAGTTGTTATTTATATATACATCACCCAGCTTGTCAACAACAACTGGTGCCAGTTTCACAAGAATATCAGTAGTAAGCTGGCAACAGCATCTCTAATTTTTGTGAGTAGAGTAAAATTGATTCCCAGTTCTGACATTTGATAAGTTACTAATTAAAATTTAAATATGTCTGAATTAATTTGGAACAAGTTGTTCCCTGATATTTGGCAAATTTATTATTCATATTTAAAAATTCTCTTGTGAATTATAACTTGTAAAATTTTAAGGAGCTCAGCTGATAGATACAAATATCTGTTTGTTTTAATAGCATTTAATATATAAATATTTTATACAAAAATAATCGGATTTAATGAAGTAGAGCAAATAGTAAAAAAAAATAAGAAGAATGATGTGCTAATTTTTTTTTTTTTAACCTTGTGTAATTTTGATAGACTTCTAAACTAATTGCCAGTAAGAATTGAATGAAGCTATTTAAATGCTTATAAATTTATTGCTTTTTACAAATGTATGAGATCAAAATATTACATGTTCATTTTCTGCAATTCCTGTTTAAAGACAACTTATAAAGCAGGATATTTCACATTTTAAATTTTGCTTCTGTTACTTTCATAAAAGAATGTTTTAAATTATACCAGAACTCAGAGTTGAGCATACAAAAATCTGTACAGACTGGGTTGAGGGTGCATTCAGAAAAATACAGCCATGTAGAACATATGTTTGTGTGTACCATAAACATTTTCTTTAACAGTTTGAAATATTGTTCTCAAAAAATATTAAATTTATCACAATTAAAAAAAAGAAGAAGCGATATGGCCAAACCTACAGCAAAATGGGACATAATATTTATTATTATAGCTAGTAAAATAAGGTGAAGGTTCAGACGTTGCTAAATCTTGCATCATTTCCAGCATGCCATGGTGAGAAGGATCAGCAATCCACACTTGGTTTGTTGACATGGCACAGTTCATATATCTGAAAGAACAGAAAAATTAAATAGATGAATAGGGAAATCTAATTCCGAAGAAAACACAATTCATAAACTTAATAATCAAATTTGAAAGTAAATTATCTCAAAAAATTAAATCTATACCAAAACATTGAAGACAAGGGGAGATATAGTTAGTAAAAAAAATATATATATATCCAATTTATAAGCATGTTCAACATATTAAAAAAAATATTTTTTACTGGAAAAAAGTTATAAAGAAGTGAAATATGACTGAAAAATCCTTGTAGACATGAAAGAATAAATGAATTGCAGACAATTTGACACCAATTTTTAAAATATTTCGTTTACTGAAAAAAAAAAGTAATAAAGAATTGAATTGTGACTGATCCCCCAGTTTAGGGCCGCATCGACGAATACCGCCTCGTTTCAAGTACAGGAGCAGAAAAAACATTTGGAATTATGGATAAGGTCAGAATTTCACGACAATTCGACACCTACATTATGAGGAATTGATAGAAAGGAAAAAGTAGAAATGCATTCTTATTGTGCGAACTGGTTGTTGGACGGCGTAAATTGTCTGACGACACACCGCGTGCATTGTGAAAGGTGTACTTTTCACTAAAGGCACAAATGAAAAATCCTTGTAGACATCATAGAATAAAAAAAATTGCAGACAACTTGACACCAATTTTGAAATATTTATTTTACTGAAAATGTAACACTATTTAGAAACGGCAGGTTAATTAACCAATTAATTAACCACAGAAGTTAATTTCGGGGGTTACTTAAACCGATAAATATAACGAAACACATACTGAGCGATCACTTAGACCGATAGATATAACGAAAGACATACTGATCGATGTTCTTTTTGTTTTGTTATTTTCCCAAAACAGGGGATCGGTGAGAAGACTTTTTGTTTTGTTATTTTCAAGTGCGAATCAAGATAATCATTTTTACTTTCTCGCTGAAGTTTGATGCTGAGATATGCCAAATTCTCTGCGAGGACAAAGGAAGGAAAAAGAGAAAGAAAAGAAAGAAACAGAGGGACAAGACTTAACAACTTAGTTGATAAAAGATAAAAAAGGCCACCCACGAAAATTCTGATGGTCATTGTCGTAAAAATTAGTTGATGAATCCCAGAGCTTTTGGGCAGATAAAACATTAACTGTGTCATGGTGGCCAAGACTTGTGTTGTCGGGAAATGATTTAATGGGTCATCTGCCGACCGCACACAGAGTCCGGCCCTGGATTGAAGAGATGTCGGCTGGACAGGACATCTGTGTTCTGTTGAAATTCGTTTGTGATAACAAAAGCCATGTTATTGTGTCTTTCTTAATTAACCCAATTTTCGCCAAAATTCCGTCCACTTAATGTTGGCGAAAAACTTGATTGAGGAATTCCATATGCCATGAAGTTGGATAAAAATTGAGATTATCATTTGACGCCTATTGGCCGAATAGCCAGGCGGAGGTGATCATGTGACCCAGGGAGGAGGCCTGCCACCGCCCATTAGAGGATAGGTATGAGATGTTACTGCGAGGAGGTGGGAAAACCGTTGACGCCCTCTAAAGTATGGTGAGATACCCATATGAGAGCAGAAGAGGGTGGCAGTGGAAGATTTCCAAAAATGGAAAATGATAAATATTTCTGACCGAAAACAAAGGTTTTGATCGGCGTCCATATAAGCAAACGTCTTCGGGTGTTTTAGAGAGAGAGAAAGAGTACAGTCAGTACAGTAAGAGAGAGCAGTGCAGTTCAAGAGACATCCAGTCGAGCCAAAGACCCAGGACTCGGAAGATAACGCCTCGCACGGGTGACCGCACGATTCCATGCCTTCCGACTTAGACTTCTAACCAAGAACAAATTCTTTGAAGTCCGACTTTAGATTTCCCACCAAGGCAAGTTTCCGACTTAGACTTCTAACCAAGAACAAATTATAGAAGGCTGACTTATATTCTCCACCAGAGACGACTTTATTGAAAAACAACCCAGATATCTAGAAGTAGTTAAGAACGCAAAAAGTGTTACAATCCACATTTTTTTCTTCGAGCTGGGAGAGAAAGAGAGAGACGCACTCCTGTAACTCAACAAACCGATATAAAATTAATCACTATTCCTAACCAGTCGCTCGCCTTGAAGTTGTTGTTTGTGCTTCTGTTTTTTTTGTCTACATTTATTGTGCAGTATCACCTTGACCCGGATTCGGCTGGCACTACGGCCCGACGTCTGATTGATCTCGTCAACCTAAGATCAAATCACAACGTGGGTAGGTTGAATGGAGATCAAAGCAGTTGCTTCGGGGACCAGGCGTTGGAAGCGAGCCGAGTACGACAAGTTGGTACTAGAACCCAACAAGACTTCAACCGATGTCCCAGGGTTAGCCCGTCACAAAGGACCGACGTCACATTTGGCGTCGTGACTGAAAGAAGGTCGGGTGTCACAAATGGTGCCGTGACAACCAGGATCAGACCCTAGAGCGACCACCCCCACAGGAGTTGCAGAAAGCTTCGAAGTGAACAACGCTCGGCGTCTCAAGTACCCAAAACTGAGGAAAACCAGAGTGGGAGCCAAAGGACTTTGGTTGATTGTAACCATACGGTTCCAGACCCTCTAGTGCAACAGCCCAGAAGCTGAGAGGAACGAATTGGAAATCGTCTGTCAGGTAGGACACTTCTTTCGGTTTATCTCCCATTTTCGATTGTTGCTGCTCTAACTTTGATTCCTTTTACTTGTCGTTTTAAATATGTCTGACTATGAGTCGGATAGAGTAGACGTAGAGGAGGATGGGGCTAGACAGGAGTTGCCAGCAGACTTGAGAGGATTATTGGGTGGACCAAGGGTCCCGGCGTTTGATGGTAGTAAAAGGGATTTTAAAAACTGGCTGGCAATTCTAGAGAAGAGCCGAGTAATTTACAGACTCTCGGACGTAGAAACCCTTTATCTGGCATATAGTGCCACGACAGGGAGGGCGTCTGAGCTCGTAGAGGGACTCTTGACCAGTGAGCCCCACTTACCATGGGAAAGGTTGAAAGAACAATTAACTAGGGAATTCGTCGACGAAGGGTCAGCGATAGAGGCCCTGAGGGCCCTCTTGAAGTTGACGCAGCTGCGGGATGAGACCCCTGGAGAGTTGGGGACCCGAGCGGAAAGGCTGTCGTCATTAGCCTTCCCAGAGGTTGTGAGGAATAATGCGGTCATGCAGGCACAGCTGGCTGATCTGTATGTTGAGGCACTCGGTGACGAGCGTGTTCGTTACGATGTGTTGAAGGAAAGACCGCTGAGATTGTCGGCAGCAGTAGCGCTGGCCAAAGAGAGCCAGGGAGTCTGGGAGAAAGTAAAAAGAGGTGGGAAAATACAGGAAATAAGTCGAAGGGTCGGAAGAAAGGGGGTAAGAGGTAGAGCCCCCGCGGGGAGTCGTGGGGTCAGCCTAGAGGTGGAAGAGCCTGAGGTGTGGGAACCCAGAAAAAGGAAAGCCAGGGTATTCTCTTCGCTGATGCAAGAGAAGGAGCTGTCGTGTGGGGCAGAGATAGGGGGTAGGGCAGTGAAAGCACTGATAGACACAGGAGCGTCTGTTTCATTGCTGAAAGAGGAAGCATACAGGCGGGTGAAACGAAAGAGTAGGTTACGGGAAGCGGACATAGAGGTCACGCAAGCAGATGGATCGCCCCTGGTGATAAAAGGGATGGCGAGGCTCCCTGTGAGGATTGGGAAATTAAGAAGCACCCAAAAGTTTTACGTAACCCCCAACTTTTATACGGAAGCAATCTTGGGAGAAGATTGGCTTCGGAGCCAGAAGGCTCGAATAGAGTTCAACCCCACTGTGCGAGAGAACGCCATTGGGATGCCCACCGGAAGAAGATATGACAATAGTGGTGGAGGAAGATGTAGAGCTACCCCCCAGAACGGCGGTGTCGGGAAAGGGTAGGTTAATGTCAGGGAAGAAAATAAGAAAAGGAACCCTGAAATTGGTCCCTGTAGAAGGGAAGGGCCTAGAAGAAAATGAAGTAACTCTATGTGACGCGGTAGTGGAGGCAGCCGAATTAGTGCCCATCATGATGGTGAACCAGGCCCAAAAGACTATAAAGGTTAAGAGAGGGGAAGAGATAGGAAAGGCGCTACCCCTACGAACTCTGAATCAAGTGAGATTCGAGAAGAAATAGTAGACGAAGATATATTGACACCTGATCAATTTAGGGCCAGGGTGGGAGGTCTGCTGAGGGATAATCGAGATGTGGTGGCCCAATCAGATAAGGAATTGGGCCAGACCCACACTGTAAAAATGAAAATCGACACCGGCGATCACCCCCCCCCCTCCTGTGAAATTGAAGCCCTATAGAACGCCTATTCACAAGAGACCCCTAGTAGAAGAGGCAGTAGAAGAGATGTTGGAGGCTGGGATGATCGAAATATCGATCTCCCCTTGGAGCTTTCCAATCGTAATAGTAGGTAAGAAAGATGGCGGGCACCGTTTTTGTGTAGATTTTAGGAAACTGAATTCTATATTGAAGCCGTTGGCGGTGCCATTGCCACTAATAGATGATATATTGGCATTATTGGGGAAGGCGAAGTACTTCTCTACGTTGGACTTGAGGTCCGGGTATTGGCAGGTAGCCCTTGATGAGGCTGACAAGGACAAGGCCGCATTGGCGTGTCACCTAGGACTGTTTCAGTTCAGGATGATGCCATTTGGTTTAGCTAATGCCCCGGGAATCTTCCAACATCTGATGTCAATAGTGTTAGGGGGATACGAGAGCTTTGCCATGGCATATTTGGATGATATTTGATATTTTCAGAAACAGTAGAACAACACTTTTTCCATCTGAAACAAATGTTGGGAAGGTTAAGAAAACACGGCTTAAAAATGAAATTGTCGAAGTGTCAGTTTCTGAGGGAGGAGACTAGATATTTGGGCTTTATTATAAACGGAGACGGTATTAAACCCGACATGGATAAGGTGAAAGTCATAAGGGAAATGCCAGATCCTAAGACAGTGAGACAAGTAAGAGGCTTTATAGGAGCTATAGGTTACTACCGACGATTCGTCCCGGCATTCTCGAGAATTGCCATACCACTAGTAGCCCTGACGAAGAAATACGCTAGGTTCAAGTGGACAGAGGACCGTCAACGGGCATTTGATACGTTAAAAGAACAGTTGACAGCCGTCCCACTGCTGACGTACCCAGACCTCAGCAAGCCCATGGTACTATACACTGATGCCAGTGAGCAGTGTGTAGGAGCAGTTCTCACCCAGCCATGTCCCGATAAAGAAGGACCAGTGCCAGGCATACCAGAGGAGGTATCGATATACTTTCTCTCTCATAAGCTCTCAGAGACACAACGGAGATGGCCAGTAATAGAAAGAGAAGCATATGCTATCATGTATGCTCTCCAAAAACTGGACTACTACTTGAATGGTGCGGTCTTTACTATAAAAACAGACCACAAGCCTCTGCAATACCTATTGCAGGCAGAATGGACAAATAATAAGAAAATTCAACAGTGGGCGCTAAAGTTAAGTGGCTACCACTGTAAGATAGAGTATTTAGCAGGGAAGGAAAACACGTGCGCAGATTTGCTCTCAAGAATACCGAAACAACTGGAAGAAAGATCTGTAAAAGTAGAGCAGGGAGTAGATGATAAAGCCTATAGAATCGGAGTAGTTAACTCTAATAAATTAAAAGATCGCCCTATGTTAGAATCGGACGAGGACGGGGACGCACAGATAATAACAGATCCCTACTGGACAGAAGGAATTGAGAAGGAGCGGACAGACAGTGAAATGGCCGCCCTGAGAGAAAAGGTGGAGGCAGGAGAGACCATCAAGTATGCCATAATAGAGGAAAGGCTGTATTATCTCTCAGGTAGGGATGAAGAAATCAAGCCCAAGTTGTATGTGCCCAAAAGTTTAAGTGCCACGAGAGGTTAGGCCACATGGGAATTGATAGGACATATGATCTAATAGGGAGAAAGTACTATTGGCCCAAACTGTACGGAGAGGTCACTATGTTCGGAGCTGTGTAGTGTGCCAGTCACAGAGCAGAAGGCAGGAAATGGCACCATTGGAAGAGATGGACGTGCCGAATTTCCCCTTCGAGATAGTGAGTATGGATGTATCAGGACCATATGGGGAAACTGCACGGGGAAACAACTATATAGTGAGTTTTGTTGATTGGCTAACAAATTGGCCTGAGGCATTTGCAGTGCCAGACAAGAAGGCTAGAACTGTGGCCGATTTGATAATAGGCGAAATCTTCCCTAGGTATGGCGCCCCTGTACAACTTGTCACTGATAATGGCCCAGAGAATATAAACAGCATAATGAGAGAGGTGCTGACAGGTTTGAATATAGAGCGCGTAAAAACATCTCCATATCACCCGCAAGGAAATGCTAAACTGGAAAGGTTTCATAGAACCTTGGGAGATGTATTGGCCAAGCTGACCAGAGAGAACACTGGAAATTGGGATTTGTATTTGACACAGGCTCTGGCGGCCGTGAGGTTTACGATAAACGAAACCTCCAGATTTTCTCCTTACTTTATGTTGTTTGGCAGAGACGTGGTCCTGCCTGTGGATAACCTATTGAAGCCCCGAAGAAAATATATGGGAGATCATCATCATCAGCTGTTGCTAGAACAACAACATAAGATATTTGTACAGGCCAGAAGAAGAATAAAGAGGGCACAGAAGAGAAGAAATGAGAGAGTGAATGCTGAAAGAAAGGTAGTAGAATTGAAGGTTGGAGACCCTGTCTACTATAAAATCCACCAGAGAGAAGGAAAGCTGGACCAAAGATGGGAACCGCATTACCGGATAGTGGAGCAGACGGGTCCAGTATCATATGTAATATGGGATCAAGTGGCAGGACGAGCAAGGAGGGTCCATGCCAAAGATCTAAAGAAGGCTGAAATAGCTAACCTGGAAATGAGCGAGCCGAGGCCTACGAAGACAAGAACAAGGAAGGTAACTCTGGTTGAGTAACTCTGGTTGAGCCTGAAGAAATGGAGACGGAGGAAGATTCCGAGGAAAATGAAGAGATAGATCGACGTGGCCAGATAGACGAAGCGATCCAAGTGACGTAAATTGTCAGACGACACACCGCATGCATGGTGAAAGGTGGAATTTTTACTATTAGACAAAATGAAATATCCTTGCAGACATGAAAGAATAAATAAAATGCACACAATTCGATACCAATATTGAAAATATTTCTTTTACTGAAAAAAAGTTGTAAAGAATTGAAATGTGACTGACCCCCACTTTAGGGCCGCATGAAAAAATCCACAAACCTACTAACACAAGTCCCCATATCAACGAATCCCGCCTCGTCTCGAGTACAAGAGCAGAAAAAAATTTTGGGATTATGGATACGGCAAGAAATTTCTGACAATTTGACACCTACATGATGAGGAATCAATAGAAAGGAAGAAGTAGAAATGCAATCTTATTGTGCGAACTGGTTCTCGGACGGCGTAAATTGTCAGACGACACATCACATCTATGGTGAAAGGCGTACTTTTCACGATTGGACCAAATGTAAAATCTTTGTAGACATGAAAGAATAAATAAATTGCAGACAATTTGACATCAATTTTGGAAAATATTTCTTTTACTGAAAAAAAGTTATAAAGAATTGAAATACGAATGATCCCCCGGTTTAGGGCCGCATGAAAATTTCCACGAATCAACTAACACAACTCCCCATATCGACGAATATCGACTCGTCTATAATAAAGGTTCAGAAATACCTTTTAGAATTATGGATAAGGCAAGTAATTCTCGACAATGTGTCACTTACATTACGAGGAATCGATAGAAAGGAAAAAGTAGAAAAGCAGCCTTTTTCTGAAAACTGGTTGCCGGACGGTGTAAATTGTCAGCCGACACCAAATTTGAAAATATTTGTTTTGCTAAGAAAATGATATATAGATATAAATTATGACTGATCCCCCAGTTTGAGGCCGCATGAAAATTTCCAAAAATCAACTAACACAAGTCCCCATATCGATGAATACCGCCTCGTCGAGATTACAGGTTCAGAAATATCTTTTGGAATTATGGATAAGGCAAGTAATTCTAGACAATTTGTCACCTACATTATGAGGAATCGATAGAAAGGAAAAAGTAGAAATGCAGCCTTTTCGTGCAAACTGGTAGTCGGACGGTGTAAATTGTCAGCCGACACAGCGCGTGCATGGTGAAAGGTGTACTTTTCACTAATGGACGAAATGAATAATCCTTGTAGTCATGAAAGAATAAATAAATTGCAGACATTTTGACACCAAATTTGAAAATATTTCTTTTGCTAAGAAAAAGATATAAAGATTTAAATTATGACTGATCCCCCAGTTTGAGGCCGCATGAAAATTTCCACAAATCAACTAACACAAATCCCCATATCGACGAATGCCGCACCGTCTCGAGTAGAGGAGCAGAAAAAACATTTCGAATTATGGATAAGGCAAGAAATTCACGACAATTTGACACCTATATTATGAGAAATCGATAGAAAGGAAAAAGTAGAAATGCAGTCTTATTGTGCGACCTGGTTGTCGGAGGGCGTAAATTGTCAGACGACACAACGCGTGTATGGTGAAAGGTGTACTTTTCACTAATGGACCAAATGAGAAATCCTTGTACACATGAAAGTATAAATAAATTGCAGACAATTTGACACGAATTTTGAAAATATTTCTTTTACTGAAAAAAAGTCATAAAGAATTGAATTATGACTGATCCCCCTGTGTAGGGCCGCATGAAAATTTCGACAAATCAAGTTACCACAAGGCCACATATCGAAGAATGCCGTCCCGTCTAGTGTAATGGTGCAGAAAAAACTTTTGTAATTATGGATAAGGCAACAAATTCACGACAAATTGACACCTATATTATGAGGAATCAGTAGAAAGGAAAAAGTAGAAATTCAGTCTTATTGTGCGAACTGGGTGTCGGACGGAGTAAATTGTCAGAATACACACCACGTGCATGGTGAAAGGTGTACTTTTGACTTCCATTTCACTGTAGGTGTTTTATTGGATTCTTTTAGGTGCCAGAAGTACTTCGAGAGAGATGTTTGACTTTTATACTTATTTATCCTAAACGAGCATTGATGTTGGTTGAACCTCTTTTTGAACTCATGGCTAGTGCAACCTATATAAATTTTTATGTTTTCAGGGTTTTCAATAGAAGGTATATTACATTGGTATACTACTGATTCCATGCAACGTTTATTTTGTAGAGGGCAGTTTTGAGGGTTTCTACAATTACATAATTTTTGTTCACCCTCATTAGTTGTTGTTTGTATTTTTCCCTTGTCTACAATTTTTTGGTTCTGGTATAAGTGTTTATTTAAGATATTAGTATTATGTTTCTTAATAATCTTTTCTAGGTTATCAGTACAGCTATAACTTAATTTAATAAATAGTCTAAAATAAAAAAGGGTTTTCAAATAGTAGATAAGAATAAAACATTATAAAAAGGTCCGAGATAGATAGATAGATAGATAGATAGACAGACAGACAGACAGACAGATAGATAGTTCGATTGATAGATAGATAGATAAGAAAGAAAGCAAGAAATAAAGTAAGACAAAAAAGAATATGATAGATAGATAGATAGATAGAATGATAGAAATGAAGAGAAAGATAGATTAACAGTAGCAACATAAAGACTGGACAAAGAAAGAAAGAAAGAAAGAAAGAAAGATTAGAAAACAAAAAAGGACGTAGAATGCAACAAATAGATAGATAGATAGATAGATATGAAAAGGACCTAGATAGATAGATAGATAGATAGATAGATAGATAGATAGATAGATAGATAGGTAGATAGATAGATAGATAGATAGATAGATAGATGTGAAACGGACCGAGATAGATAGATAGATAGATAGATAGATAGATAGATAGATAGATAGATAGATAGATAGATGTGAAACGGACCTAGATAGATAGATAGATAGATAGATGTGAAACGGACCTAGAGAGATAGATAGATAGATAGATAGATAGATAGATAGAAAGATAT
>CAXIWW010000817.1:200000-222500 GCA_964036315.1 Acanthosepion esculentum
CTGAAAATAGAAATTATTTTTGGCTCTGTAAATTAATATTTACTGGTTTCGCTGCAAATTGCGTGGCGGATTCAAAATCACAATTTTTTTATCATATCTTTAGTAAAGAGATATTTTATCTATCTACCGATCTATCCATCTATCTATCCATCTATCTATCAGACCTTTTCATATCACTATCTATCTGTCTATCTATCAATCTATCTATCAGACCATTTCATATCACTATCTATCTATCAATCTATCAGACCTTTTCATATCACAAATCTATCTATCTATCTATCAATCTATCTATCAGACCTTATCATATCACTATCTATCTATCTATCTATCTATCTATCTATCAATCTATCTATCAGACCTTTTCATATCACAATCTATCTATCAATCTATCTATCAGACCTTTTCATATCACTATCTATCTATCTGTCTATCTCTATCTATCTATCTATCTATCTCAGTCCTTTTCATATATATCTATCTATGTATCTATCTATCTATCAGACCTTTTCATATCACTATCTATCTATCTATGTATCTATCTATCTATCAGACCTTTTCATATCACTATCTATCTATCTATCAGATCTTTTCATATCACTATCTATCTATCTATCTATCAGACATTTTCACATATCTATCTATCTATCTATCTATCTATCTCACTCCTTTTCATATATATCTATGTATCTATCTATCAGACCTTTTCATATCACTATCTATCTATCTATCTATGTATCTATCTATCTATCATAACTTTTCATATCACTATCTATCTATCTATCAGACCTTTTCATATCACTATCTATCTATCTATCTATCTATCTATCAGATCTTTTCATATCACTATCTATCTATCTATCTATCTATCAGCCTTTTTCACATAACTATCTATCTATCTATCTATCAGATCTTTTCATATCACTATCTATCTATCTATCTATCTATCAGCCTTTTTCACATAACTATCTATCTATCTATCTATCTATCAGACCTTTTCACATATCTATCTATCGGTTTTTTAACATATCTTTCTCTGTCTATCTATCTATCTGGCATTTCCATATATATATATATTATATACATATATATATATATATATATAGAGAGAGAGAGAGATAGATATGTAGATAGATAGATATACGCTCTCTTTTCATTCTATCTATATATTTCTGACTGATCATTACCAATATCTTTATTTAAAGATAAAAATTCTAACACTCCCTCTCTTTCTCTCTGTCTCGCCAACGGACATTTTTTTGTCAAAAACAGAAAAATAATAATAATTAATTTATATCTTTATATCTATTCATCGGTCTGTTTATTTAAAAGAAAACGAAAAAACTCTCTCTTTTACACAAGAATTAATTAATATTGCTTTGCTTATATATATATATATATATATATATATATATATATATATATATATATATATATATATCACTGACACTTGCCGGTGATATCCGGGTCTAATATGTGTGTGTACGTAACAGTATGTGTGTCTATCTGTACATGTATGTGTGTGTGTGTGCCCTCAACGATTTTTTCCTTCTATCCTCCCCTTCTTTTTTTCTCACCAATGACGTCACAGTGCGTTTGCTTCCCTCCCCTTCAGTTACTTTCATCGTACTTCTCCCTCCCTTGTAATCTCATGTAACGCCCTCCCGTCCAGTGGTCTGACTATTCTCGTCCAACGAAATGCCTCAAAATCCTATGACGTCATCGCGCTTTCCCGCTGGCTTCACTTGGCGAGAAGCGACACGAAGAAGAAGACGCCATTTTTTTGGATCTGCTGTATTTTGAGGAAAAAAAACAAAAATCAATTTCAGTTGCAGTGAAATCGAAACGGAATCAATTGTAAGTCAGAATTTTCCTATCGATTTCCAAATAATCGAACTTTACCGAAATGTTTTCATGAATCCAACGAGAAATGCTTCGTTTTATTTGATTTTCTCGTGCCCCACCCCTTTTTTTTTTGACCAAACTCATATTTAGAGAAAATCTTTTTAGTAACAATTTTCATTCTTTTTAAATTCATAGAATTAAAAAAAAATGTCTGATTCGGATTCTGTGTTAAAAGAAATGCATTTTTAGTTAAGATTTCTGAGAAAGTCTTTCCAATAAATGACTGAAAATATCGATTATCGTCTGCTTCTTTCATTTCTGTCTTTTTAAAAACTATTTTGTAGTGATTTTAAGTTCTAGAAGATTGTGAAATAAATTAAGTGGGGGGAAGTGAAAATAATTAAAATTAAAAAAAAATGTTTTTTTTTTCCTATTCCTGTTATTTTTTATCTTCCCTATTCCTATTATTCTCCGAATCATTGGAGGTACCTTCTATCTATCTATCTATTTATCTCAAACCTATTCAAATATATCTATCTCTTTATTTAAAAGAATAATCCTACTCTCACTCCTGTGAACGGAAATATTTTTGTTAAAAAAAAATGATAATTAATTTATATCAGTCTATCTATCTATATATCTATCTGTCAGTCTGTTAATTTAAAGAAAGGGTGGGGAGCTCTCTTTTTTACACCATTTATATTTTTACAACATATATATATATATATATATATATATATATATATATATATATATATATATATGTATATATATATATATATATATATATATATATATATATATATTGATCTGTTTATCCTGTTTGCTCCTATCTGTCTATTTATCCTGGTTTGTTCATATCTATCGATATATATATATATATATATATATTTCATCCATCTATCTATTGATCCTCGTTTGTTCCGATCTATCTATCGATATATATATATATATATATATATATATATATATATATATGTGTGTGTGTGTGTGTGTAATTTATCTATCTATCTCAGTCCTTTTCATATCTATCTGTCTCAGTCCTTTTCACAACTATCCGTCTCAGTTCTTTTCATATCTATCTATCTCTCTATCTATCTATCTATCTCAGTTCTTTTTCATATCTATCTATATATCTATCTATCTCAGTTCTTTTCATATCTATCTATCTATCTATCTCAGTTCTTTTCATATCTATCTATCTATCTCTATCTCAGTTCTTTTCATATCTATCTATCTATCTATCTCAGTTCTTTTCATATCTATCTATCTGATTGGAAATATGAAATCATTTTTCTTGGAATTAAATCTATTACATATTAACATATTTAAAAATGATGAAGAGAGAAAGTTAAATGTGACTCTGAAGGCGGCAAATTGGATCACCCCCTCTCTCTCTATTCCCTTTCTGTTTCTTTTACCCTTTCTTTCCTTCCCTTTCTCGAATTGTTCTTCTCCTTCTCTTTCTTTATTGATAAACACCCTCTCTCTTTCCCCACTCTCTCAATATTTCATTCACCGCCCAACTCTTCTCCTCCCCTTCATTTATATTTCATTTTTCTTGTAAAATCTCAAAATTTCGGGTCATTTTTCGTCCGGTTTTATAAATGGACATTTTTTTTTCTTTTTTTTTTTTAAATTTTTTTTTTTCGTCTTCTTCTGATTTTGACCTTTGACATTTTTTTTCGTTTCTTTTCTTTCTTTTCAGATTGATTTTTATCTCGGGAAGTAATTATCAAAATGGCATCAAACGTAACTGAAGAAATGACATTCCCATGCTCGAAATGCGACCAAATGTTGGACATGTCATCAAAGACATTGCCATGTCTGCATTCCTTCTGCCGGTCGTGTGTTGAGATGATAGTGGAAGGAAACGGCCCGTGTCCCCAGTGCCAGCAACCTTTGACCGGTGGCGATTTGAGACTGTCACCATTTTTGGTGAAGGCTTTCAGGCGCCGTCAGCTGGAATCCAGCGAATGGCGGTGCGACTGGTGCATTGAAGACGGCATGGAATCGTCTGGCCAGATTTGGTGCCAGGATTGCCAGAAAATCTTGTGCCAGAACTGTAACAGGTTTCATAAGAGATTGGAATCTAAGCACTACTGGGAAGATTTGTCCGGCAAATCGAGGGTCGAGGCCATCCGGGTCATCACGACGGACGACTGTCGACGGCACCGCCAATCGAAGGACGCCTTCTGCAATCGCTGCAACGTCTGTCTGTGTGTCTCTTGTTACCGAGATCACGTGACCGCCTCCCCTCAGTGTCCGCCTCGTCCGCTGTCGCTGAGGGAGGAGGCGTCGAAGGCGAAGGAGGAGGGCGGCCCCACCCTGGAGCGGGAACTCCGAGATTTCGAAATCCTCATCCGGGCAACGAACGAACTGTCGAGGCAATCCATTGACCAACTGTCAACGGATTGCGACACTAAATGCTCCAAACTGTGGGCGGAATTCGAGACCTTCGTTGAAGGGACGCGGCTCAAGTTGGGAAAGCTGTGCGACGATATGAGAGCGTCGGCGTCCGAACTGGATAGAAAATGGCGCCGCTCCCTCCAGGAGAGAGAAGACCTTTTAAAGAAGGTGACGACCTGGCGCCACACCGTGCGTCACTTGTCGACGGACGGCGCCGACGATGAGGACGTCGTCTGCGGACTGAGGTTGACGGGAGCGGAGCTTTCTGCGCGGCTCCGTCAATCGTTTGCACCTCAAGAGAAAGGGCGTTGGCTGGTGACATTTCCGAAATGGTGCAGCGACTCCCTAGAGTCACTGAAGGAAGAAATAATCGTGTGGGAGGCAGAGACATCCGGGCATTTGCAGCTGGAACGTGAATGCCGTCTGCGAGGATCGAACCCGCTGCTTATTTCATCGATTGTCGCCGGCGACGAAGACAATCGCGTCTTTGTTGGCGATTATGAAAGCGGTTCGATCCTAGAATTCAGTGACTCTGGGGAACTGGTCGGCCGATGTCCCTTAACGCACGGAGGAAAGGAATTCTACCCCTGGGACATGTGTCGCCTTTCGGAAGACATTCTGCTTGTCTGTGGCCGGGAGTTTTTGAAGAACGAAGGAGGAGTAATTACTTGTGGGTCGGGAAGAATTTTCTTTTTGGAGCAAAAAAAAGATCCGCCATTTTTAGAAATAAAACAAACAATTGACACAGAAGAAAATCAATTTTTTTCTTTGTGTCAAATTAAGAAAAACATTTTTGCTTGCGAAATGAATTTTCAAAAAATTGTTTGTTTTAATGAAAATGGTGAAAAACTGAAAACAATCCACCCCGGGGGGTCGCTGGGGGTGAGTAATAATGCCCCCCTCCTTCGTGCCGATCCCACGACTGGGAATTTGTGGGGGTCAAGACGAACAGAGTCGGAATTCTTTGTCTGGGACGAAGAAGGAAAACTTCTTCAAAAGTTTCAAATGGATGAAGAATTTTCCGATTTTCGTTCAAATAAATTTGGCCATTTTTATTTTTCGACGAAACAAGAAATTTTTTCGGTTCCGCCGAAAAAAGTTTTGTTTAAATTCCCGAAAAAATCTGAAAATTGGCCGACGATTTTTGTTTCCAGCCGAAAATTGTTTGTTTGTTTTGAAAACGATGGAAAATATTTATTAAAAATTTTCAAAATTATTTAAAAAAAAAAAAAAATTTTTTTTTTGTTTGTAAATAAAATTTATTTTGTTAAATTCATTCTTTGAAATTTTTTTTTCTTCACTCATTTTTGTACCGTTTTTGCCTCCTTTATCTCCGACCATCAATGGTTGACCGAAGATGTGGAAAGGAAATTGATTTCATTTGGAAATGAATCGATAATTATTGATCGAATTTTCTTTAATTTATGCAAATTAAATTAATTTTTGTTGTAAATAAAAGTTGAATTTTTCGCCGGATAACAATATGAGTTCAGTCAAATAATTGTGAGTTTCTTTTTCTTCTCTTCTTCTTTTTTTCTTTCTTTTTCTTAGTTTCTTTTTTTCTCTTTCTTTTTTCTCCCTTTTTTCTTTTTCTTCCTTTTCTCTTTCTTTTTTGTCTTTTTTTTTTCTTATTTTCTTTTCCGGCATTTTTCTCTCTTTTCTTTTTTCTTATCTTCTTTTTTTTTGTATTTTTCTTATTTTATTTTTATTTTTATTGTCTTTTTTCTTTTCTTTTTCTCTCTTTTTCTTTCCCTCCGTTTTCTCTTTCTTTCTCTCTCTTCTTTTCTGTCTCGTTTTTTTCTTTCTTTTCCTCTCGTTTTCCTTCTTTCTCTCTTTCTTTCCTCTCTTTCTTACTTTCTTTCTTTTTCTTTTTCTCTCTTTCTCTTCTTTCTTTCTTTCTTTCTTTCTTCCTTTCTTTCTTTCTTTCTTTCTTCCTTTCTTTCTTTCTTTCTTTCTTCTTCCTTTTCTTTTTAATTTCCGACTTTCTCTTTTTTTTTCTCTCTTAACTTTTTCTCCTTTTCTTTCTTTCTATTTCTCGGATCAAAAAAAAAGAAACGTGTTTTTTTTCTTTTTCTTCCTGGATGTCGGGGAGGACCGTGATTTTTCTGAAATGTGCCTTTCGTTCTTCTTCTGCCCTGAAAGAGATTTTGTCTTTATTTTGTTTAAAGACATTCGAAGACTGACATTTGGCAACGAACTGGAGAGAATAAAACCAAAAAGAGGGGGGAGAATATTTTTAAAAAGACAAGAAAGAATCGGTAATTTCTAAGGCGAAGATTCCAGACAGAAATTCCAAGATAGATTTTTTAGGTCCTGGCCCCGTGGGGGGTGGGGGAATCATCGGAAAGACTTTTACACATGACGAAACTTTTAAGCTACTACTACTGCTACTATTACTGATATGAATACTAATACTACTAATAATTTAGCTTGAAACCAAAATTTAATAATGATACTATTTTTTGGGTATGTGTGTGTGTCTGGATTTCTCTGTGTGACTGTGTGTCGGCTTGGATGTGTCTGTGACTTTCAACACATATTTACTTATTATATTACGTATGTCTGTCTGTCTATCTATCTATCTAACTAACTATCTCTGCGTCTATCTCTCTATCTGCCGATCTATCAACCTGTCCGTCTCTCTCTCAGTCTAACTACTTATCTAAGTATATGAATAAATATAATTTTAAGGTGTCATATTTATGGGATATAATTGCTGAATATCAGTGTCTACGCGTACGTAAATATATATATATATATATATATATATATATATAAAAGTGAACATTGAAGTCAACGCTCAGAGGCGACAGGCTGTTTTCATGCTAGACGCAATGCGATTATGTCTATCATGAAACAGCCTGTCGACTCTGAGTGTTGACTTCAATGTTCACTTTTATATATATATATATGTATATATATGTGTGTATATATATATATATAATTAAAACTACTGTAATTCTGTCTCTCCGTCTATGTCTCTAAATACAACATCTATCTATCTATCTATCTATTTATAAATCTGTCGGTCCAAAATGTCTGTCTGTCTATCTATCTGTTTGGCTGAGTGTTTGCTTTCTTTATATATATGTCTGGTTTTCTATCTATCTATCTATCTATCTATTCGCGAATAACGCGTATCTGTCTATCTATCTATCTATCTCAGTCCCTTTTATATCTATCTATCTATCTATCTATCTCTCTCAGTCCTTTTTATATCTATCTATCTATCTCAGTCCTTTTTATATCTATCTATCTATCTATCTATCTCAGTCCTTTTTTATATCTATCTATCTATCTATCTCAGTCCTTTTTATATCTATCTATCTATCTATCTATCTATCTATCTATCTCAGTCCCTTTTATATCTATCTCAGTCCCTTTTATATCTATCTATCTATCTATCTATCTCAGTCCCTTTTATATCTATCTATCTATCTATCTCAGTCCCTTTTATATCTATCTATCTCAGTCCCTTTTATATCTATCTCAGTCCCTTTTATATCTATCTATCTATCTATCTATCTATCTATCTCAGTCCCTTTTATATCTATATATCTATCTATCTATCTATCTCAGTCCCTTTTATATCTATATATCTATCTATCTATATATCTATCTATCTATCTATCTATCTATCTATCTATCTCAGTCCCTTTTATATCTATCTGTCTATCTATCTATCTCAGTCCCTTTTATATCTATGTATCTATCTATCTATCTATCTATCTCAGTCCTTTTTATATCTATCTATCTATCTATCTATCTATCTATCTATCTATCTATCTATCTCAGTCCCTTTTATATCTATCTATCTATCTCAGTCCATTTTCTATCTATCTATCTATCTATCTCAGTCCCTTTTCTATCTATCTATCTATCTATCTATCTCAGTCCCTTTTATATCTATCTATCTATCTCAGTCCTTTTTCTATCTATCTATCTATCTATCTCAGTCCTTTTTATATCGATCTATCTATCTATCTCCCTTTTATATCTATCTATCTATCTATCTATCTATCTATCTCAGTCCCTTTTATATCTATCTATCTATCTATCAGTCCATTTTCTATCTATCTATCTATCTATCTCAGTCCCTTTTATATCTATCTATCTCAGTCCATTTTCTTTCTATCTATCTATATATCTATCTATCTATCTATCTATCTCAGTCCCTTTTATATCTATGTATCTATCTATCTCAGTCCCTTTTATATCTATGTATCTATCTATCTATCTATCTATCTCAGTCATTTTATATCTATCTATCTATCTCAGTCCCTTTTATATCTATCTATCTATATATCTATCTATCTATTTATCTATCTATCTATCTCAGTCCCTTTTATATCTGTCTATCTATCTATCTATCTATCTTAGACTTTCTGTATGCCTATTTATGTATCTTACTAAAACTGCTATATATATACGTGCGTGTGTGTGTTTATGAGTGTAGTCCTGCATTGTATTATATATTAATCGGGTATAAGTCGTATTTGGTGGCCAAATTCCTAGAATTCAAAATTTCGGTCAATTGTTCCTCGACTAAAATAAAAGTAAAAACAACTTCTATCACTATTGAGTTGAGGGCGATGTTTTCATAAATAATTATTATCGAAGGTTGGATCAAAAGAATTAAACAACAACAATAATAATAATAAATAATAATAATGATATCAGTATTGATGGATATTAAAAAGACTTGGTGTCACTTGATCCATGATTAAAGTCAATAGTAATTATTATTTTAAAATTCAAAGCCCTTTACTCATAATCAACCATTTTGGCTACTAATATGAATAATAATACTACTAATAATTTAGCTGGAAACCACATTTTAATAATAATATATCTATCCATCTATCTATCTATCTATCTATCTATCTATCTAACTCAATCCTTTTAATATCTATCTATCTATCTATCTAATTAAAACTGTTCCCCATCTACCGAGGTCATCTTGAGGTGGTGTAATGTTTAACAAGCTTGTCTCGCTAGAACCATCACGACTTAATGGTCAGTTAGATCCTCACTGGGTGTCCCTTACTTTCGGCCTTGTGCCACATCTGAGCTACGCTTGGAATAATCCTATACTTTGACTATCTGTTTTATTAAAAATGCCTTCTATCTATCTATCTATCTATCTATCAGCATCGCTTCATTACATATCTATCTATCTATCTCTCTATCTATCTGCATCGCTTCATTACATATCTATCTATCTATCTATCTATCTAATCAACCTGTCTGTTTATCTATCTATTCATGTCGCTGCGTTAACTGTCTGTCTATCTATCTATCTATCTATTTCTCTCTTTACGTGTCAGTCAGTCTAAAAACCTGACTTGCTGTCTCTCTCTATATATATATCTTTTCATCATCTATCTATCTATCTAATTAAAACTGGTCTCTATCTACGGAGGTCAACTTCAGGTAGTGTAATGTTTAGCAACCTTGTCTCGCTAGAACCATCGCGACTTTATGGCGAGTTCGATCCTCACTGGGTGTCCCTTACTTTCGGCCTTGTGCCACATCTATGCTACACTTGGAATAATCCTACACTTTGACTATCTGTTTTATTAAAACTGCCTTCTATCTATCTATCTATCTATCTATCTATCTATCTATCTATCTATCTATCTATCTATCTATCTGTCTATCTGCATCACTTCATTATCTATCTATCTATCTATCTATCTATCTATCTATCTATCTATCTATCTATCTATCTATCTATCCAATCAACCTGTCTGTTTATCTATCTATTCATGTCGCTGCGTTACCTGTCTATCTGTCTGTCTATCGATCTATCTACTCCCACTTTTTCACTCTTTAGTTTGAGGGCAAAAAATTTGTGAATAATTTTATCGAAAAACAAATCGAAACAAATAAACAACAAAAACAACAACAATAAAAATAAAAAAGGACGGGAAATTGTGGAGAGCCATGATCGGCTATCTTCTGACGGAACACGGCACATAGAAGACGAAGAAATAAACCTTCGAAATGACACTTGTAATTCGTTTTGCAATACATTCACGAAACCTGAACGTAATTCGGGTTTTAGTTAAATATTATTTTATAACACTGATCGCTTTACAAACAAGTCTCGATTCGAAGATTAGAATAAAATAATAGCAAATTTAACTGACACACTTATATATATATATATATATATATATATATATATATATATATATATATATATCTCACGGGCCGTAGATAGACAGATAGATAGATAGAAATATAGATAGATAGCTAGATAAATGTTGTATTTAGATACATAGACAGAGAGACAGAATTACAGTATTTTTAATCATATATATATATATATATATATATATATATATATGAAAAGTGATCATCGAAGTCAACACTCAGAGGCGACATGTTGTTTCATGCTAGACATAATCGGATGGCGTCTAGCATGAAAACAGCCTGTCGGCTCTCAGCGTTGACTTCAATGTTCACTTTTATATTTATATTTGCATACGCTCTGTCTCTGATACTGAGCACTTTATCCCATAAATATGACACACCTTAAAAACTATATTTATTCATATACATCTAGTTAGATACGTAGTCAGACTGACACAGAGACGGACAGGTTGATAGATTGGCAGATAGAGAGATAGACGCAGAGATAGATAGATAGATAGATATATACATACATATATACATACGTAATATAAAAAGTAAATATATTTTGAAGGTCACACACACATCCAAGCCGACACACAGTCACACAGAGAAACACACACACATAACCACAAAAGAGTTTCATTATTAAAATTTGGTTTCAAGCTAAATTATTAGTAGTATTAGTATTCATAGTCGTAGCAGTAGTAGTAGTAGTATTAGTAGCCGAAACGGTTGGTCATGAGTAAAAGGCTTTGAATTTTAAAACGAATAATTACTGCTGACTTTAATCATGGATCAAGTGACACCAAGTCTTTTTAATATCCATCAATGCTGATATCATTATTATTATTATTATAATTATTATTATCGTTGTTGTTGTTGTTTAATTCTTTTGATCCAACCTTCGATAAAATTATTTATGAAAACATCGCCCTCAACTCAATAGTGAAAGAAGTTGTTTTTACTTTTATTTTAGTCGAGGAACAATTGACCGAAATTTTGAATTCTAGGAATTTGGCCACCAAATACGACTTATACCCGATTAATATATAATACACAGGCTGAACTAAACTCATAAACACACACAGGCACGTATGTATATATATATATATATATATATATATATATATATATATATATATATATATATATATATAATCATTTATTTAAATATTATAACATAAATATGTTATAAAATCACTAGAAAAAAAAAATATATATACATATATATATATTGATACATGTTTCATTAAATAATATAGATAAGTGTATATTATTTAATGAAACATGTATATATATATATATATATATATATATATATATATATATATATATATATATATATACATGAGTATATATATATATATATATATATATATATATATATATATGTATATAAATATATGTATATATATGTGTATATATTTTGAATTGGACAGAGTCCGACAATTTATTTTAAAGACATTTTTGATATGTTTAAAGTTCTTTTTTATAGATACAAGTATTTAAATACTTGTATCTATAAAAAGAACGTTAAACATATCAAAAATGTCTTTAAAATATATGTGTATATATATATATATATTTGTATATATATATGTATATTGTAACCTGGATATAAGAGAGTTGTCGGGAGCGGAGAAGAAGTATCTTATATCCGCCTTTATCTTATATACGGGTTTGGTCTATTTTATATACATTAACACAGGCTCTAATTTGGGACCAGAGAAAATCTCCCTTATATCCGGATTTCTCTTATATCCGGGTTACACCGTATATATATGTGTGTATATATTTATATATGTAGATATATATATTTATATATATGTATATATATATATGCTTATATGTATATATATATATATATATATATATATATATATATATATATATATTAAAAAGAAGAGAGGTACCGCAAACTTTTTTGGTTGTAATGTGGGTTTTTGTTTTTTCTTTTTTATTAAAAAATTTTATTCTTTATTTTTCATAGTTTTACATAGTTTTACAACACGTGTTTCTGGTCTTACGACCGTCTTCAGGTAAAGGGTGGAGATTTCCACATATTATTAAAAATAATTATTAAAAATAATTAATTTTTTTCCTTTATGCTTTTCAATGTTACATCTTCTCTATATGAGACATTTTCTGTTTTTGTGTTGGTCATTCCAATGTCTTTCTTTAAATGGTAGTGAAGAGTTCTGAGCGAAGGGTCATAAAACAATTAAGGTTGGTTTGAGAAGTGATGAATCGGGTTGTCTTATCTTTTAATGTTTTAATGACCCCTGTGTGTTCTTAGATCCCTTAGATCTATTTCCGTTTTCGTGTGTTCCTGTCAGCATGCGTGTATATATGTGTGTGTACATTCCCCCTGAATACATACACTGTTTCACTACGAAGAATTAGTAAACACAGTTGTACACATACACACACACACACAACAAACCAGGGAACACAACTGCAACACAGAAACACTCATAGAACATTTCAAAACACAGTTTGAATACCTGGAAAATATTAAAAAATCACACATCCAAGATGAAGCGTACAGAATGAAAAAACGGAATCTCCGAATGTGGAACAATCTGCTCAATCGAAGGAAACTGGCATATTTCAATGCCATCAAAAATAAAGAAACAGCAAAAATATACAAATCCTTCATAGAAATGGAGGAAATATTTATTCCAGGGAAATTCCGCGAGAAAATTAACTCACAAGACACGGAGAAACAAAAGCAAATAAAAAACACACTAAGCCTAACAAAAATGCAGGCCCAAATTGAAATACAAGAAGACAAAACAATACACTTTACAAAGAAATACACAGAGATTGATAACGAATTATTTACAAAAATCAAGGAATTATGTCCTAAAGAAACTCACCGATTCCTGTCAGAATTATGGGAATCGAAATGTAAAAAAGAGGAGGAAAAATCTCTGAATATCCTGGAAAGAAAGATAACCTGGTTAAAAGCACTACCAGAAAAAGAAAAATTGGAAAATGAGACAACACCAAAAAAAACAGTCCAGACTCACCAAAAAACACAGTACTCAACGCAAAACAACCACCAGCAAATACAGAGAAAACCACCCAACAGAGTCAAAGACCCAAATACCTATTACCACACACAAACAGACGTGCAAGGTAAGCATTATAACCCATTCTACCATACGCAAACACATCCAAAAACAAACTCACATAATACATATCTTAACCCATTCTACTATATGCAAACATATCCACAAGGTAGGAAGCATAATACATACTACCAGCGCACACAAACACGCCCACATAACAAATACATTTATGAACATACACCAAACAGCGCAAAAACAAACCTGCACAGACCACCGCACTGTAACACAAACAGACAAAGATCAGAATACACACACACTCACAAACCCAACACTTACAAATACCACCTAGCACAACAAACCAAACCTGGCAACCATTACCTGTATCCAGAAGTACAACCAAAATTCCCCGAAAAGTTCTACACACAACCCACATACAATCCATACAAATACAACAAATCTAAAAACGTATGGAACATGCCCCCTAACAAAAACAAACACACCTATATAGAACCACCGAGAAACAACAACCCCAATTTCCCCCCAAAAAAATTCCCACTGGCAAGAAAACTCAAAATGTACAGGGAGAGAATATCTTTTAGAAAACCCAAGATATATTAAAAGAAACAATCATTATTTTTTAGAAGCCCCAGTCCGAACAAAAAAACCCCAGTTTAGATGACACAAACCCAAAGTAATAAACCTATCCACATACACATTTACAAATGACGAAATCAACCTACTGAAATTGGGCCTAAAATTCTGCCCTGCTCCAAAAAGCGATATAGCAGACCTAAAAAAAAGACCTTAAGGAATTTGAACGCAAACTGAGACTGATAGAAATGTTTAATGATAACAAAAATATTACAGATGAGTCACTAGTAAAAAAATAAATCTAATTTCTTCCCAAACAAAAATAGCAATACCAGTGAGCTTAAATATGTTTTTCGAAAAACTCTGGAACCTCAACCTAGAGGAAAAATCCAAACCATTCGACAACCTCACATACAGACAAAGACTAGCCTTAGAGAACATCCGAAAAAATAATGACATAGTTATAAAAGAAGCAGATAAAGGCAGCGCCATAGTGATCATGGACAGAACATGCTATAAAACAAAAATTCTAGAAACACTAAAGGATAAAAATAACTACAAATTAATTGACACTAACATAGACAAAAACATTATATCAAAAATTACAAAACTCTGCACAACACATAATAAAATATTAATAAAAAAAGAGAAGGATTTCCTAATAAACTTTATACCAAAAACAAGCAATTTCTACGGACTACCTAAAATTCACAAATCACGTGAAATAAAAGCAGCTATAGAGTCACAAAAATCTGAATACATTAGCATCCCAAACCCCAGTGACCTTACATTCAGACCAATAGTAGCAGGACCAGCCTGTCCAACTAGTAAACTAAGTAACCTGATAGACATAATATTGCAACCATATACGAAACAAATTAAAAGTCATATCAGAGACGATATACATTTCCTTAGCTACATACCACAAAAGGTGGATCCGGGAACACTTATGGCAACTTTTGATATTAGTAGCCTATACAGCAACATACCCCATGAACTAGGAAAGAAAGCAATCTCATTCTGGATTGAAAAACATCCAGAAACACTACATCCGAGATTCACTAAAGAGTTCATTATCAATAGTATAGACCTAATTTTAAACAATAACACCTTTGAATTTGACAATAAAAATTATATCCAAACCCTGGGTACAGCAATGGGAACAAAAATGGCTCCAACATATGCCACCCTAACATTAGCTTACCTAGAAGAAAACCTCTATGAACAGATAGAACAAATATATGGGGCAAATATAAAAGCCCAGTTCACTAAATCTTGGAAAAGATACTTAGATGATTGCTTCATCTTTTGGAAATCCTCATGGGGCGACATTAACCAATTTCATACTCTACTTCAAAACTTACACCCAAAAATCAAATTCACGCAAGAATATAATTTTAACGAATTACCATTTTTAGATATACTCATTAGAAATAAAAACAACCATATAATCACAGATATCTACCACAAACCCACAGACACCCAACAATACCTTCATTTCAAGAGCCATCACCCCAAAAGCTGCCTAAAATCTATTCCCTATTCCCTAGCACGTAGAGTTTGTACTATAGTGACTGATAAACACCTCCGAAAAACCCGCTTAGAAGAACTACACAAAACTCTAAAAAAACGAGGCTACCCCACAACTCTAATAAACAAAGGTTTTGAACTCGCAAAAAAAATCCCTCTAGACCAACTCAGAAATAAAAAGAAACGTAATGTCGAGCCAACTATAGCATATGTCTCAACATACAACAAAAACAATCCAGAAATATTCACAAAAATTACCAAAAATCTAGACCGACTTAGCAAGAATAATAAACTGAATAATATAATAAAAACAACCAAAATAATCAAAAGTAAACGCCAATCTAAAAACCTAAAACACATATTAACCTCATCTAAATTTACCCAACACACAATACAGGGAGTCACAAAATGCAACAAAAAAAGGTGTGGGGTTTGTGACATCATTATAGAAGGAAACTCGTACACTTTTCAAAACCCCAAAACAACGTTCACAATAAACAAAAACTTAAACTGCAACTCCAAAAATGTGATTTATGTACTTAAATGCACAAAATGCAGGAAATCATATATAGGCATCAGCCAACAACTGAACAACAGGGTCTCCCTACACAAAAGCAACATAAAGTTGCCGGACAACAGAAAACTTTTTGTTTCACAACATATTTTTGAATGTAACCAGGGTAAATTTAATATCATGCCGATATACCAAACAGACAATTATTCCTATCTACAAATACAGGAAAAAAATTTCATAAATAAATTCAAACCGGAACTGAATAGATCATGACCCCACACACAAAAGCACACAGCATGCACACATGGTGACCAAATACAGTGATCAAACCGCTCTTATACATGCACGCAAGCTCACATGCGGGTATCTGTGGAACACGAAAAATGTATATATGTACGCATATGTGTGTATGTGTGTGTATGTATGTGTGTGTGTATGCGTGTGTATATGTGTATGTATATATGTATATGTATATATATATATATATATATGTATGTATGTGTATGTATGTATGTATGTGTGTGTATGTGTATGTATATGTGTGTGTGTGTGTATATGTATGTATGCGTGTATATGCACGCATATTGGCGAAAGCAGGGGAGCTACTCACACAAACCCCACACAACTTAGGAAATACGTGTGTATGTATATGCGTATATATATGTATATGTGTGTGTGTGTGTGTGCGTGTGCGTGCTGGTTCCGTGTAACTTGGGAAAAATGTGTGTGTTTGTGTATGAGAGTGTGTGTGCGTTTGTACAGATTCCTTATGGTGGGACAATATACGTGTGTGCATGTGTATGTGTGTGTGTGTGTCTGTGTATGTTTGTGTGTGTGTGTATGTGTACAAGTGTGTTTACTAATTCTTCGTAGTGAAACAGTGTATGTATTCAGGGGGAATGTACACACACATATATACACGCATGCTGACAGGAACACACGAAAACGGAAATAGATCTAAGGGATCTAAGAACACACAGGGGTCATTAAAACATTAAAAGATAAGACAACCCGATTCATCACTTCTCAAACCAACCTTAATTGTTTTATGACCCTTCCCTCAGAACTCTTCACTACCATTTAAAGAAAGACATTGGAATGACCAACACAAAAACAGAGAATGTCTCATATAGAGAAGATGTAACATTGAAAAGCATAAAGGAAAAAAATTAATTATTTTTAATAATTATTTTTAATAATATGTGGAAATCTCCACCCTTTACCTGAAGACGGTCGTAAGACCAGAAACACGTGTTGTAAAACTATGTAAAACTATGAAAAATAAAGAATAATATTTTTTAAAAAAAAGAAAAAACAAAAACCCACATTACAACCAAAAAAGTTTGCGGTACCTCTCTTCTTTTTAATATACACGCTTTTCTCTCGTTGGAACCATTATAACCTCTTCATTTCATTATATATATATATATATATACGTATATATATATGTATATATATAAACCATTGGAAAATCCCGACAAAAATTGCCATTCAGTCTCAACACTAATGTCTGTGTATTTATATATGTATGGATGTGTATGTGTGAATATAGGTATATATATATGTGTACATTTAATTCTTCCTTTGTATGTGTTTTTTATATATATGCGCGTGTTTGTATATATGTATGTGTGTATGTTTAAGTTTATATATGTATATGCATGGATACATATATATGTGTGGAAGTATGTATATATATATATATATATATATATGGCTTTATGTGGTTACATGTATGTATGTGGATGTATGTATACATATTTATATTTGGTTTGATTACTTTTACGTTGCTGTGTTGGTTGATATATTTATCCTTGCTTCTGTATATATATATATATACGTATGCGTATATGTATGTGTTTATTTTTGTATATATATTTAGGTATGTGTGTATGCGTGTATATGTATATATGTGTATATATGCTTGTCTACATACATACATACATACATACATACGTAATATCATAAGCAAATATGTTTTGAAAGTCACACACACATCCAAGCCGACACACATTCATACAGAAATCCAGACACACGCACATACCCACAAAATAGTATCATTATTAAAATTTGGTTTCAAGCTAAATTATTACTAGTATTAGTATTCATATCAGTAATAGTAGCAGTAGTAGTAGCTTAAAAGTTTCGTCATGTGTAAAAGTCTTTGAGAGTTCAAACAATAATTTCTATTGGCTGTAATCCAGGATCAAGTGACACCAAGTCTCTTTAATATCCATCAATGCTGATATTATTATTATTATTATTATTATTATTATTGTTGTTGTTATTGTTGTTTATTTGTTTCGAATTGTACTTCGATAATATTATTTATCAATATTTTTCCCTCAAACTCTAGAGTGAAAAAGTGGGATTAGATAGATCGATAGACAGACAGATAGATAGGTAATGCAGCAACATGAATAGATAGATAGACAGACAGCTTGATTGGATAGATAGATAGATAGATAGATAGATAGATAGATAGATAGATAGGTAATGAATTGATGCAGATAGATAGATAGATCGATCGATAGATAGATAGATAGATAGATATATAGTTAATGAATCGATGCAGATAGATAGATAGATATATAGGTAATGAATCGATGCAGATAGATAGATAGATATGTAGGTAATGAAGCGATGCAGATAGATAGATATATAGATAGATAGATAGATAGATAGGTAGGTAATGAAGCTATGCAGATAGATAGATAGATAGATAGATAGATAGATAGATAGATAGATAGATAGATAGATAGGTAATGAGACGATGCAGATAGATAGATAGATAGATAGATAGATAGATAGATAGATAGATAGATAGATAGATAGATAGATAGATAATGAAGCTATGCAGATAGACAGATAGATAGATAGGTAGATAGGTAATGAGGCGATGCAGATAGATAGATAGATAGATAGATAGATAGATAGATAGATAGATAGATAGATAGATAGATAGAAAGCAGTTTTAATAAAAGAGATAGACAGAGTATAGGATTTTTCCAAGCGTAGATTAGATGTGGCACAAGGCCGAAATCAAGGGACACCCAGTGAGGATCGAACTCACTACCTAGTCGTAATTTTTCTAGAGAGACAAGATTGGTTGCCGGCGACAGATAGAAAGCAGTTTTCATTATATAGATAGATAGATAGATATATACATATATACATACGTAATATAAAAAGTAAATATGAAGTAATTTTTCCCAAAATGTTTTGCAATGTCACACTCATATCCCAACCCACTCACATTCACACAGACACACCCAAACAGACACACATACCCACGCATCCGACACACATACACAAAATAGTTTCATTATTACAATTTGGTTTCAAGCTAAATTATTAGTAGTATTAGTATTCACATTAGTAGCAGTAGTAGTATTAGTAGCCTAAACAGTTGATCATGAGTAAAAGGCTTTGAATTTTAAAACAATAATTACTATTGACTTTAATCATGGATCAAGTGACACCAAGTCTTTTTAATATCCATCAGTGCTAATATTATCATTACAGTGTAACCCGGATATAAGAGAAACCCGGATATAAGAGAAACCCGGATATAAGAGAGATTTTCTCTGGTCCCAAATTAGAGCCTGTGTTAATAAAACAAAATAGACCAAACCCGGTTATAAGAGACTTCTTCTCCGGTCCCGACAACTCTCTTATATCCGGGTTACACTGTATATATATATATATATAGATAGATAGATATGAAAATACCGAGATAGATAGATATATAGATAGATAGATATGAAAATACCGAGATAGATAAATAGATAGATAGATAAGAACATTGTGATATATATATATCTATTTCTATATATATATATTTCTATATATATATATATATATATATATATATATATAGAGATAGATAGATAGATAGATATGAAAAGGACAGAGATAGATAGATAGATAGATAGATAGATATGAAAAGGACCGAGATAGATAGATAGATAGATATGAAAAGGAACGAGATAGATAGATAGATATGAAAAGGAATGAGATAGATAGATAGATAGATAGATAGATAGATAGACAGACAGAGAGACCTATTCATAAAAACAAATTAATATCAGTGAAAAGGACTGCGTTACAAAATATGTGGACATTTGCTGACTTTCAACGTAATACACACGCTCATATACACACATGACGTAAACATATATATATATATATATATATATATATATATATATATATATATGGTTAAAGATATAAGGTGTGTGACTTAAATTTTTCATTACAATGTACCAATTTTGGAATTTGGTATAGAAATTTTTTGTACATGAATATCTATAATAAATTATACGTAGAGAATCCTAGCCCCGGGAACAACTGACCGAGGCCACGCCCTCTCATTTCACCAGAGAGAGACCAGTGCACCCGAAAGTTGCGGGGAAACTGGCAATTTTTGTTCCTAGGCCGGGTGTACGCGCTCGGGTTCCTCACATTAAACATAAATTTTGTCACAAAACGAGAGTTTTGCGGGGAGGGGATGGGCGCTGAATAAATACAAAAAAATGACTGTGGATTTTCTGATTCAAAGTAATTTTCAGTAACTTATTGATATATGCCTATATCTGTCCTTTTCATATCTATCTATCTGTTTATCTATCTATATATCTATCTATCTCACTCCTTATCATATCTATCTATCTATCTATCTATTTATCTATATATCTCTCTATCTATCTATCTATCTATCTATATATTTATCTGTTGTTTTCATATCTATCTATCTATCTGTCTATCTATCTATCTCAGTCCATTTCATATCTATCTATCTATCTATCTATCTATCTATCTATCTATCTATCTATCTATCTATCTCCGTCCTTTTCATATCTATCTATCTATCTATTTATCTATCTCAGTCCTTTTCATATCTATCTATCTATCTATCTATCTATCTATCTCAGTCCTTTTCATATCTATCTATCTATCTATCTATCTATCTATCTCAGTCCTTTTCATATCAATCTATCTATCTATCTATCTGTTGTTTTCATATCTACCTATCTATCTATCTATCTATCTATCTATCTATCTCAGTTCTTTTCATATCTATCTATCTATCTATCTATCTGTCAATCCTTTTAATATCTATCTCTCTCTCTCTTAATCCTTTTACTATCTATTTATCTATCTATCTCAACACTTTATTATCTATCTATCTATCTATCTATCTATCTATATATCTATCTATCTACCTATCTATCTCAACACTTTAATATCTATCTATCTATCTATCTCAATCCTTTTAATATCTATCTATCTATCTATCTATCTCAGTCCTTTTCATATAAATCTATCTATCTATCTATCTATCTATCTATCTGTTGTTTTCATATCTACCTATCTATCTATCTATCTATCTATCTCAGTTCTTTTCATAACTATCTATCTATCTGTCAATCCTTTTAATATCTATCTCTCTCTCTCTTAATCCTTTTAATATCGATTTATCTATCTCAACACTTGATTATCTATCTATCTATCTATCTATCTATCTATCTATCTCAACACATTAATATCTATCTATCTATCTCAACACATTAATATCTATCTATCTATCTATCTATCTCAGTCCTTTCCATACCTATCTATCTATCTATCTATCAATCTCTCAATCCTTTTAATATCTCTCTCTCTTAATCCTTTTAATATCTCTCTATCTCTCTCTCTCAATCCTTTTAATATCTATTTATCTATCTATCTATCTATCTCAATACTTTAATATCTATCTTTCTCTCTCCCTCAATCCTTTTAATATCTATCTATCTATCTATCTATCTATCTATCTATCTATCTATCTATCTGACCCAATCCTTTTAATATCTATCTATCTATCTATCTATCTATCTATCTATCTATCTATCTATCTATCTATCTATCTATCTATCTCAATCCTTTTAATATCTATCTATCTATCTATCTATCTGACCCAATCCTTTTAATATCTATCTATCTATCTCAATCCTTTTAATATCTATCTATCTATCTATCTATCTATCTATCTATCTATCTATCTATCTATCAATCTCTCAATCCTTTTAATATCTCTCTCTCTCTCTTAATCCTTTTAATATCTCTCTATCTCTCTCTCAATCCTTTTAATATCTATTTATCTATCTATCTATCTATCTATCTCATTACTTTAATATCTATCTCCCTCTCTCTCTCAATCCTTTTAATATCTATCTATCTATCTATCTATCTATCTATCTATCTATCTATCTATCTAACCCAATCCTTTTAATATCTATCTATCCTTCTATCTATCTATCTATCTATCTATCTATCTATCTATCTATCTATCTATCTATCTATCTATCCAATTCTAATCTCGGTTTCCTCGCATTAAACAGACCTTGTGTCACA
>CAXIWW010000817.1:227500-237500 GCA_964036315.1 Acanthosepion esculentum
CCCGGATATAAGAGAGTTGTCGGGACCGGATAATAAGTCTCTTATATCCGGGTTTCTCTTATATCCGGGTTTCGTATATTATATATACATTAGCACAGGCTCTAATTTGGGACCAGAGAAAATCTCCCTTATATCCGGGTTTCTCTTATATCCGGGTCTCTTATATCCGGGTTACACTGTAATAATAATATTAGCTCTGATGGATATTAAAAAGACTTGGTGTCACTTGATCCATGATTAAAGTCAGTAGTAATTATTGTTTTAAAATTCAAAGCCTTTTACTCATGACCAACCGTTTAGGTTACTAATACTACTACTGCTACTACTACTGCTACTAATGTGAATACTAATACTACTAATAATTTAGATTGAAACCAAATTGTAATAATGAAACTATTTTGTGTATGTGTGTTGGATGCGTGGGTAAGTGTGTCTGTTTTTGTGTGTGTGCGTGTGAATGTGAGTTGGTTTAGATATGTGTGAAACAAGTTGTTTTTCACTTTTATTTTAGTCGAGGAACAATTGACCTCAATTTTGATTTCTAGGAATTTGGCCACAATGCAGAAGTAAACTCATAAACACACACACACGTATATATATATATATATATATATATATATATATATATATATATATATATGTATGTATGTATGTATTATTTCAGTCTCTTGACATTTGATCGAGTTTCGAGGTCATCGGAAATTCCTGATGAATCATAATTTGTTTAACTCGTGGTAACGGCGGTCACATTTCACGGAATTTTATAAACAAGTCTAGTTTCAATTTGTCTTGCTTTCAAAATCATGAAATTCAAAAAAAAATATAAAACTTTTTAGATTTTTGACGATACAATCAAAATTATGTTGACCTTTTTTTTTTTTTACTTAAAAAAATATCAAAGTTCAAAAGATTTTTCATTAATATTTTTGTGGGTTTTTTTGTTCTAATTAGACAAAGTGAAATGAACTTTTTTTATTTTCTTCGTTTTTTTTTTGTGAATGTTAAAAAGTGACCTTGTATTTTAAAGCCGAAAGATAATTTTAAAGTTTTGCATTTTTGCCATTAATTACTTGCAAATTTTTATTAAATGTCGTCTTAAATATATGCGCTAATTACATTTAAAATTCGTTTCTCGTTTTTTATTTTTGTTAATTATTATTACAAAATACTTAAAAATTATAGATTTAAATTGCCAAAAAGTCATTTATATCTTATTTTACAAAAAAAAAACATTTTTAGTTGTGCACAAGAAATAAGTTAAATTAATTATTATTTTTAATTAGTTTATACCACTAATAAAAAGCATTATTTTAAATTCGTTTTTACTTATTTTTTTTATTTTAGAATCATTTGATTTATTTTTTACTACTCATAATTTTTTATTTTATTTAAGACTACTTTTTTAATTTTCTACTAATAACTAATATTATAATAATATGTTTCTATGACGTCACCCTACATCCTGGTTGTGAGTATTTCAACGGGAGTGTCTGGTCGCCATAGTCAGTTTCTTTCAGACAATTCAACAAAGAAGACGTCGTTTGCTGTCTGTTTGGGTCCCACGCCTTTTGACAAAAACCTGTTCCACTCAAGTGAAATCAAAATCAACTGTAAGTATGAATTTTATCGATTTCCAAATCATCCAATTTTCTTGAATGTTTCCATGAAGAGAAAGAGACATTTACTTCCTCTGTAATTTTAAAACCATTTTACCCAAAGTAAGGCAAGAAAGCCACACCGACGCTTGTGTTTTCTGAGGATGAAAATGGAAATTACTTTTGGCTCTCTAAATTATTATTTACTGGTTTCGCTGCAAATTGCGTGGCGGATTCAAAATCACATTTTTTTATCATCTCTTTAGTAAATAGATATTCTTTCTATCTATCTATCTGTCTATCTATCTATCTATCTATCTATCTATTTCAGACCTATTCAAATATATCTATATATCTATCTCTTTATTTAAAAGAAAAATCCTACACTCACACTCATACTTGTGAACGGAAATATTTTCGTCAAAAAAAAAAAAATTATATCAGTCTATCTATCTATATATCTATCTATCGGTCTGTTAATTTAAGGAAAAGTGTGTAAAACGCTCTCTTTTTCACACCATTTATATTGGTTTGCTTATATATCTGTCTGTCTGTCCTTTTCATAGATATGTATCTCTCAGTCCATTTCAGAGGTATCTATCTATCTATCTCTATATATCTATATATATATATATATCTATATATATATATATATATATATATCATTTTTTTATTATCTATATCAGGCCTTTTCATAACTATATATCTGTCTATCTATCTCTCCTTTTCATATCTATCTATCTATATATATATATATATATATATATATATATATATATAAAGAAAATATAGTGACGATTGCACTAGCATGAAACAGACTGTCGCCTCTAAGTGTTGACTTCTATGTTGACTTTTATATATATATATATATATATATATATATATATATATATATATATATATATATATATATATGTGTATATATATATATATATATATATCGGTCTATCGATCTATTTATCCTGGTTTGTTCATATCTTTCTAACTATCTATCTATCTATCTATATATATATATATATATATATATATATATATATATATATATATATAACCCGAATACAAGAGAGTTATCGGGACCAGAGAAGAAGTCACTTATATCCGGGTTTCTCTTATATCCGGGTTACACTGTTACTCTCTGTCTCTGTCTCTCTCTCTCTCTCTCTATATATATATATATATATACACAATATGTATATATGTGTGTGTTTGTTACTCTGTATATATATATATATATATATATATATATATATTCTTGATCTATCCATTTCTTTCTCACTGTTCATTATGTCCCTAACTATCCCTACCACTATATCATTATTTATCTATCTCTCTCACTGACACTTGCCTGGGAATAAATGTAGACATATATCCGGCTCTAATAGGTGTGTGTGTGTGTGTGTGTGTGTATGTGTGTATGTCAGTATGTGTGTCTATCAGTACATGTCTGTGTGTGTGTCTGTATATGTACGTGTCTTTGTGTGTGTGACGTCAGCGATGATTTTCCGCCTTTCTTCTTTCTTTTTTTCCCTCCTTCCCTCCCCTTCACTTACTCTCTCCATGCTTTTCCCTCCCTTGTTATCTCATCTAACGCCCTCTCGTCCAGTGGTCTGACTATTCTCGTCCAATGAAATGCCTTAAAATCCTATGACGTCACAGCGCTTTCCCGCTGGTCTCACTTCACGATAAGCGAGACGAAGAAGAAGACGCCATTTTTTGACTGCTGTATTTTGAAGAAAACAAAAAAACAATTTCAGTTGCAGTGAAATCGAACAGAATCAATTGTAAGTCAGAATTTTCCTATCGATTTCCAAATAATCGAACTTTACCGAAATGTTTTCATGAATCCAACGAGAAATGCTTCGTTTTATTTGATTTTCTCGGGCCCCACCCTTTTTTGACCAAACTCATATTTAGAGAAAATCTTTTTAGTAACAAGTTTCTTTCCTTTTTAAATTCATAGAATTAAAAAAAAATGTCTGATTCGGATTCTGTGTTAAAAGAAATACATTTTTAGTTAAGATTTCTGAGAAAGTCTTTCCAGTAAATGATTGAAAATATCGATTATCATTTATCGTCTGCTTCTTTCATTTCTGTCTTTCTAAAAACCATTTGGTAGAGATTTTAAGTTCTAGAAAATTGTGAAATAAATTAAATGGGGGGAAATGAAAATAATTAAAATTAAAAAAAAAATGTTTTTTTTCCTATTCCTGTTATTTTTTATCTTCCCTATTCCTATTATTCTCCGAATCATTGGAGGTATCTATCTATCTATCTATCTATCTATCTATCTATCTCAGACCTATTCAAATATATCTATATATCTATCTCTTTATTTAAAAGAAAAATCCTACTCTCACTCTTGTGAACGGAAATATTTTTGTGCAAAAAAAAAAAAAAAAAATTAATTCATATCAGTCTATCTATCTATATATCTATCTGTCAGTCTGTTAATTTAAAGAAAAGGGGGGAAAGCTCTCTTTTTTACACCATTTATAATGGTTTGCTTATCTATCTATCTACGTTCTTTTATTATCTATCTCATGCCTTTTCATATCTATTTTATATATATATATATATATATATATATATATATATATATATATATATATATATATTGATCTATCTATTTATTTATCCTGGTTTGTTCATATCTGTCTATCTATCTCTCTATAAATATATATATATACATACATACGTGTGTGATTGTTACACTCTCTCTCTCTCTTTCTCTCTCTCTCTCTATATATATATAATGTATGTCTGTAATTGATATACATATATATATATGTGTGTGTAATTGATATATATGTGTGTGTGTGTGTAATTGATATATATATATGTGTGTGTGTGTAATTGATATATATATATATATATATGTGTGTGTGTAATTGATATATATATATATATGTGTGTGTGTAATTGATATATATATATGTGTGTGTGTGTAATTGATATATATATATGTGTGTGTGTGTAATTGAGATATATATATATTTATATGTGTGTGTGTAATTGATATTTATATATATAGGTGTGTGTGTAATTGATATATATATATATATATGTATGTGTGTGTGTGTGTGTAATTGATATATATATGTATGTGTGTGTGTAATTGATATATATGTGTGTGTGTGTGTGTGTAATTGATATATATATATATATGTGTGTGTGTGTGTAATTGATCTATCTATCTCAGTCCTTTTCATATCTGTCGGTGTTTATTTAAAAGAAATAGAAAAACGCCCTTCTCCCTCTCTATTTTTCATACAACACTTGCTTCTCTCTCTCTCTTATTGCACTTTCTCCCCCTCCCAACTTTCCCCTCCCTGTCTCTATCTGTTTATTTGAAAGATAAGAAACTCCCCCTCTCTCCCTCTCTCTTTCATGCAACCCTTTCTTTTCTCTCTTTTACCTCATCCCACCACCCTTCCCTTTCATCTTCTCTATTCTCTCTCCCTTGCTATCGCATGTAACGCCCGTCAGCCACGGTAGGGTGTGGTCATTCTCGGCCAATAAAATGCCTCCTGACTCTATGACGTCACAGCCCCTCAACCCCACTCATGAAAACTAAGTGAAATTTTGATTTTTTTTATTGGATTTTCTCTTTTATTTTTTAACCGAATTCATATTGGGAGAAAAACGTTTTTTTTTACCTTCCCTCCATCCCTCCCTCTCTCTTTCTTCTATTGATTAGTCTGTCTATCTCAGTTTTTTCATATCTGTCTATCTACCAATCTATCTATCTATCTATCTATCCATCTATCTATCTAAATTCTATCTCTCTCAATCCTTTTCCTATCTATCTATCTATCTATCTAAATTCTATCTCTCTCAATCCTTTTCCTATCTATCTATCTATCTATCTATCTATCTCAGTCCATTTCATATCTATCTATCTATCTATCTCAGTCCTTTTCATATCTATCTATCTATCTATCTATCTCAGCCTTTTCACATCTATCTATCTATCTGTCTATCTATCTATCTATATATCTATCTATCTATGTCCTTTTCATATCTTTCTTTCTATCTCAGTCCTTTTCATATCTATCTATCTATCTATCTATCTATCTTTCTCAGTTGTTTTCATATCTATGTATCTATCTATCTATCTATCTATCTCAGTCCTTTTCATATCTATCTATCTATCTCAGTCCTTTTCATTATCTATCTATATATCTATCTATCTCAGTTGATTTCATATCTATCTATCTATCTATCTATCTATCTCAGTTGTTTTCATATCTATATATCTATGTATCTATCTATCTATCTATCTATCTATCTCATTTGTTTTCATATCTATCACTCTATCTATCGCATTTGTTTTCATATCTATCTATCTATCTATCTATCTATCTCAGTTGTGTTCATATCTATCTATCTATCTATCTATCTCAGTTGTTTTCATATCTATCTATCTATATATCTATCTATCTCAGTTGTTTTCATATCTATCTATCTATCTATCTATGTCAATTGTTTTCATATATATCTATCTCAGTTGTTTTCATATCTATCTATCTATGTATCTATCTATCTCATTTGTTTTCATATCTATCTATCTATCGCATTTGTTTTCATATCTATCTATCTATCTCAGTTGTGTTCATATCTATCTATCTATCTATCTATCTATCTCAGTTGTTTTCATATCTATCTATCTATCTATCTATCTCAGCCTTTTCACATCTATCTATCTATCTATCTATCTATCTATATATCTATCTATCTATGTCCTTTTCATATCTTTCTTTCTATCTCAGTCCTTTTCATATCTATCTATCTATCTATCTATCTATCTTTCTCAGTTGTTTTCATATCTATGTATCTATCTATCTATCTATCTATCTATCTATCTCAGTCCTTTTCATATCTATCTATCTATCTCAGTCCTTTTCATTATCTATCTATATATCTATCTATCTCAGTTGTTTTCATATCTATATATCTATGTATCTATCTATCTATCTATCTCATTTGTTTTCATATCTATCACTCTATCTATCGCATTTGTTTTCATATCTATCTATCTATCTATCTATCTATCTATCTAAGTTGTGTTCATATCTATCTATCTATCTATCTCAGTTGTGTTCATATCTATCTATCTATCTATCTCAGTTTTCATATCTATCTATATATCTATCTATCTCAGTTGTTTTCATATCTATCTATCTATCTATCTATGTCAATTGTTTTCATATATATCTATCTCAGTTGTTTTCATATCTATCTATCTATGTATCTATCTATCTCATTTGTTTTCATATCTATCTATCTATCGCATTTGTTTTCATATCTATCTATCTCAGTTGTGTTCATATCTATCTATCTATCTATCTATCTATCTATCTATCTATCTCAGTTGTTTTCATATCTATCTATCTATCTATCTATCTATCTATCTATCTATGTATCTTGCTGATTGGAAATATTAAATCATTTTTCTTGGAATTAAATCTATTAAATATTAACATATTTAAAAATGATGAAGAGAGAAAGTTAAATGTGACTCTGAAGGCGGCAAATTGGATCACCCCCTCTCTCTCTATTCCCTTTCTGTTTCTTTTACCCTTTCTTTCCTTCCCTTTCTCGAATTGTTCTTCTCCTTCTCTTTCTTTATTAATAAACACCCTCTCTCTTTCCCCACTCTCTCAATATTTCATTCACCGCCCAACTCTTCTCCTCCCCTTCATTTATATTTCATTTTTCTTGTAAAATCTCAAAATTTCGGGTCATTTTTCGTCCGGTTTTATAAATGGACATTTTTTTTTCTTTTTTTTTTTTTAATTTTTTTTTTTCGTCTTCTTCTGATTTTGACCTTTGACATTTTTTTTCGTTTCTTTTCTTTCTTTTCAGATTGATTTTTATCTCGGGAAGTAATTATCAAAATGGCATCAAACGTAACTGAAGAAATGACATTCCCATGCTCGAAATGCGACCAAATGTTGGACATGTCATCAAAGACATTGCCATGTCTGCATTCCTTCTGCCGGTCGTGTGTTGAGATGATAGTGGAAGAAAAGGCCCCGTGTCCCCAGTGCCAGCAACCTTTGACCGGTGACGATTTGAGACTGTCACCATTTTTGGTGAAGGCTTTCCGGCGCCGTCAGCTGGAATCCAGCGAATGGCGGTGCGACTGGTGCATTGAAGACGGCAAGGAATCGTCTGGCCAGATTTGGTGCAAGGATTGCCAGAAAATCTTGTGCCAGAACTGTAACAGGTTTCATAAGAGATTGGAATCTAAGCACTACTGGGAAGATTTGTCCGGCAAATCGAGGGTCGAGGCCATCCAGGTCATCACGACGGACGACTGTCGACGGCACCGCCAATCGAAGGACGCCTTCTGCGATCGCTGCAACGTCTGTCTGTGTGACTCTTGTTACCGAGATCACGTGACCGCCTCCCCTCAGTGTCCGCCTCGTCCGCTGTCGCTGAGGGAGGAGGCGTCGAAGGCGAAGGAGGAGGGCGGCCCCACCCTGGAGCGGGAACTCCGAGATTTCGAAATCCACATCCGGGCAACGAACGAGCTGTCGAGGCAATCCATTGGCCAACTGCCAACGGATTGCGACACTAAATGCTCCAAACTGTGGGCGGAATTCGAGACCTTCGTTGAAGGGACGCGGCTCAAGTTGGGAAAGCTGTGCGACGATATGAGAGCGTCGGCGTCCGAACTGGATAGAAAATGGCGCCGCTCCCTCCAGGAGAGAGAAGACCTTTTAAAGAAGGTGACGACCTGGCGCCACACCGTGCGTCACTTGTCGACGGACGGCGCCGACGACGAGGACGTCGTCTGCGGACTGAGGTTGACGGGAGCGGAGCTTTCGGCGCGGCTCCGCCAATCGTTTGCACCTCAAGAGAAAGGGCGTTGGCTGGTGACATTTCCGAAATGGTGCAGCGACTCCCTAGAGTCACTGAAGGAAGAAATAATCGTGTGGGAGGCAGAGACATCCGGGCATTTGCAGCTGGAACGTGAATGCCGTCTGCGAGGATCGAACCCGCTGCTTATTTTATCGATTGTCGCCGGCGACGAAGACAATCGCGTCTTTGTTGGCGATTGGGAAAGCGGTTCGATCCTAGAATTCAGTGACTCTGGGGAACTGGTCGGCCGATGTCCCTTAACGGACGGAGGAAAGGAATTCTACCCCCGGGACATGTGTCGCCTTTCGGAAGACATTCTGGTTGTCTGTGGCCTGGAGTTTTTGAAGGTGGAAGGAGGAGTAATTACTTGGGGGTCGGGAAGAATTTTCTTTTTGGAGCAAAAAAAAGATCCGCCATTTTTACAAATAAAACAAACAATTGACACAAAAGAAAATAAATTTTCTTCTTTGTGTCAAATTAAGAAAAAAATTTTTGCTTGCGAAATGAATTTTGAAAAAATTGTTTGTTTTAATGAAAATGGTGAAAACCTAAAAACAATCCACCCCGGGGGGTCGCTGGGGGTGAGTAATTATCTCCCCCTCCTTCGTGCCGATCCCACGACTGGGAATTTGTGGGGGTCAAGAGAAACAGAGTCGGAATTCTTTGTCTGGGACGAAGAAGGAAATCTTCTTCAAAAGTTTCAAATGGATGAAGAAATTTCCGATTTTCGTTCAAATAAATTTGGCCATTTTTATTTTTCGACGGAACAAGAAATTTTTTCTGTTCCGCCGAAAAAAATTTTGTTTAAATTCCCGAAAAAATCTGAAAATTGGCCGTTGATTTTTGTTTCCAGCCGAAAATTGTTTGTTTGTTTTAAAAACGATGGAAAATATTTATTAAAAATTTTCAAAATTATTTAAAAAAAAAAAAATTTTTTTTTTGTTTGTAAATAAAATTTTTTTTTGTTAAATTCATTCTTTGAAATTTTTTTTCTTCACTCATTTTTGTACCTTTTTTGCCTCCTTTGTCTCCGACCATCAATGGTTGACCGAAGATGTGGAAAGGAAATTGATTTCATTTGGAAATGAATCGATAATTATTGATCGAATTTTCTTTAATTTATGCAAATTAAATTAATTTTTGTTGTAAATAAAAGTTGAATTTTTCGCCGGATAACAATATGAGTTCAGTCAAATAATTGTGAGTTTCTTTTTCTTCTCTTCTTCTTTTTTTCTTTCTTTTTCTTAGTTTCTTTTTTTCTCTTTCTTTTTTCTCCCTTTTTTCTTTTTCTTCCTTTTCTCTTTCTTTTTTGTCTTTTTTTTTTTCTTATTTTCTTTTCCGGCATTTTTCTCTCTTTTCTTTTTTCTTATCTTCTTTTTTTTTGTATTTTTCTTATTTTATTTTTATTTTTATTGTCTTTTTTCTTTTCTTTTTCTCTCTTTTTCTTTCCCTCCGTTTTCTCTTTCTTTCTCTCTCTTCTTTTCTGTCTCGTTTTTTTCTTTCTTTTCCTCTCGTTTTCCTTCTTTCTCTCTTTCTTT
>CAXIWW010000817.1:245000-365000 GCA_964036315.1 Acanthosepion esculentum
ATATTTCAATGCCATCAAAAATAAAGAAACAGCAAAAATATACAAATCCTTCATAGAAATGGAGGAAATATTTATTCCAAGGAAATTCCGCGAGAAAATTAACTCACAAGACACGGAGAAACAAAAACAAATAAAAAACACACTAAGCCTAACAAAAATGCAGGCCCAAATCGAAATACAAGAAGACAAAACAATACACTTTACAAAGAAATACACAGAGATTGATAACGAATTATTTACAAAAATCAAGGAATTATGTCCTAAAGAAACTCACCGATTCCTGTCAGAATTATGGGAATCGAAATGTAAAAAAGAGGAGGAAAAATCTCTGAATATCCTGGAAAGGAAGATAACCTGGTTAAAAGCATTACCAGAAAAAGAAAAATTGGAAAATGAGACAAAACCAAAAAAAACAGTCCAGACTCACCAAAAAACACAGTACTCAACGCAAAACAACCACCAGCAAATACAGAGAAAACCACCCAACAGAGTCAAAAACCCAAATACCTATTACCACACACAAACAGACGTGCAAGGTAAGCATTATAACCCATTCTACCATACGCAAACACATCCAAAAACAAACTCACATAATACATATCTTAACCCATTCTACTATATGCAAACATATCCACAAGGTAGGAAGCATAATACATACTACCAGCGCACACAAACACGCCCACATAACAAATACATTTATGAACATACGCCAAACAGCGCAAAAACAAACCTGCACAGACCACCGCACTGTAACACAAACAGACAAAGATCAGAATACACACACACTCACAAACCCAACACTTACAAATACCACCTAGCACAACAAACCAAACCTGGCAACCATTACCTGTATCCAGAAGTACAACCAAAATTCCCCGAAAAGTTCTACACACAACCCACATACAATCCATACAAATACAACAAATCTAAAAACGTATGGAACATGCCCCCTAACAAAAACAAACACACCTATATAGAACCACCGAGAAACAACAACCCCAATTTTCCCCCAAAAAAATTCCCACTGGCAAGAAAACTCAAAATGTACAGGGAGAGAATATCTTTTAGAAAACCCAAGATATATTAAAAGAAACAATCATTATTTTTTAGAAGCCCCAGTCCGAACAAAAAAAAACCAGTTTAGATGACACAAAACCCAAAGTAATAAACCTATCCACATACACATTTAAAAATGACGAAATCAACCTACTGAAATTGGGCCTAAAATTCTGCCCTGCTCCAAAAAGCGATATAGCAGACCTAAAAAAAAGACCTTAAGGAATTTGAACGCAAACTGAGACTGATAGAAATGTTTAATGATAACAAAAATATTACAGATGAGTCACTAGTAAAAAATAAATCTAATTTCTTCCCAAACAAAAATAGCAATACCAGTGAGCTTAAATATGTTTTTCGAAAAACTCTGGAACCTCAACCTAGAGGAAAAATCCAAACCGTTCGACAACCTCACATACAGACAGAGACTAGCCTTAGAGAACATCCGAAAAAATAATGACATAATTATAAAAGAAGCAGATAAAGGCAGCGCCATAGTGATCATGGACAGAACATGCTATAAAACAAAAATTCTAGAAACACTAAAGGATAAAAATAACTACAAATTAATTGACACTAACATAGACAAAAACATTATATCAAAAATTACAAAACTCTGCACAACACATAATAAAATATTAACAAAAAAAGAGAAGGATTTCCTAATAAACTTTATACCAAAAACAAGCAATTTCTACGGACTACCTAAAATTCACAAATCACGTGAAATAAAAGCAGCTATAGAGACACAAAAATCTGAATACATTAGCATCCCAAACCCCAGTGACCTTACATTCAGACCAATAGTAGCAGGACCAGCCTGTCCAACTAGTAAACTAAGTAACCTGATAGACATAATATTGCAACCATATACGAAACAAATTAAAAGTCATATCAGAGACGATATACATTTCCTTAGCTGCATACCACAAAAGGTGGATCCGGGAACACTTATGGCAACTTTTGATATTAGTAGCCTATACAGCAACATACCCCATGAACTAGGAAAGAAAGCAATCTCATTCTGGATTGAAAAACATCCAGAAACACTACATCCGAGATTCAGTAAAGAGTTCATTATCAATAGTATAGATCTAATTTTAAACAATAACACCTTTGAATTTGACAATAAAAATTATATCCAAACCCTGGGTACAGCAATGGGAACAAAAATGGCTCCAACGTATGCCACCCTAACATTAGCTTACCTAGAAGAAAACCTCTATGAACAGATAGAACAAATATATGGGGCAAATATAAAAGCCCAGTTCACTAAATCTTGGAAAAGATACTTAGATGATTGCTTCATCTTTTGGAAATCCTCATGGGGCGACATTAACCAATTTCATACTCTACTTCAAAACTTACACCCAAAAATCAAATTCACGCAAGAATATAATTTTAACGAATTACCATTTTTAGATATACTCATTAGAAATAAAAACAACCATATAATCACAGATATCTACCACAAACCCACAGACACCCAACAATACCTTCATTTCAAGAGCCATCACCCCAAAAGCTGCCTAAAATCTATTCCCTATTCCCTAGCACGTAGAGTTTGTACTATAGTGACTGATAAACACCTCCGAAAAACCCACTTAGAAGAACTACATAAAACTCTAAAAAAACGAGGCTACCCCACAACACTAATAAACAAAGGTTTTGAACTCGCAAAAAAAATCCCTCTAGACCAACTTAGAAATAAAAAGAAACGTAATGTCGAGCCAACTCTAGCATATGTCTCAACATACAACAAAAACAATCCAGAAATATTCACAAAAATTACCAAAAATCTAGACCGACTTAGCAAGAATAATAAACTGAATAATATACTAAAAACAACCAAAATAATTAAAAGCAAACGCCAATCTAAAAACCTAAAACACATATTAACCTCATCTAAATTTACCCAACACACAATACAGGGAGTCACAAAATGCAACAAAAAAGGTGTGGGGTTTGTGACATCATTATAGAAGGAAACTCCTACACTTTTGAAAACCCCAAAACAACGTTCACAATAAACAAAAACGTAAACTGCAACTCCAAAAATGTGATTTATGTACTTAAATGCACAAAATGCAGGAAGTCATATATAGGCATCAGCCAACAACTAAACAACAGGGTCTCCCTACACAAAAGCAACATAAAGTTGCCAGACAACAGAAAACTTTTTGTTTCACAACATATCTTTGAATGTAACCAGGGTAAATTTAATATCATGCTGATATATCAAACAGACAATTATTCCTACCTACAAATACAAGAAAAAAACTTCATAAATAAATTCAAACCGGAACTAAATAGATCATGACCCCACACACAAAAGCACACAGCATGCACACATGGTGACCAAATACAGTGATCAAGCCACTCTAATACATGCACGCAAGCTCACATGCGGGTATCTGTGGAACACGAAAAATGTATATATGTACGCATATGTGTGTGTATATATATATATATATATATATATATATATATATATATATATATATGTGTGTGTGTATATGTATGTATGCATGTATATGCACGCATATTGGCGAAAGCAGGGGAGCTACTCACACAAACCCCACACAACTTAGGAAATACGTGTATGTATGTATGTATGTGTGTGTGTGTGTGCGTGCTGGTTCCATATGACTTGGGAAAAATGTGTGTGTTTGTGTGTGAGTGTGTGTGCGTGTACACGGATTCCTTGTGGTGGGACAATGTACGTGTGTGTGTGTTTGTGTGTATGTGTACAAATGTGTTTACTAATTCTTCGTAGTGAGACAGTATATGTATTATATCCACGCATGCTGACAGAAACACACGAAAATGGAAATAGATCTAAGAGATCTAAGAACACACGGGGGGGGGTTATTAAAACATTAAAAGATAAGACAACCGATTCATCACTTCTCAAACCAACCTTAATTGTTTTATCACCCTTCGCTCAGAACTCTTCACTACTATTTAAAGAAAGACATTGGAATGACCAACACAAAAACAGAGAATGTCTCATATCGAGAATATTTAACATTGAAAAACATAAAGGAAAAAAATTAATTATTTTTAATAATATGTGGAAATCTCCACCCTTTACCTGAAGACGGTCGTAAGACCAGAAACACGTGTTGTAAAACTATGTAAAACTATGAAAAATAAAGAATAATATTTTTTAATAAAAAAGAAAAAACAAAAACCCACATTACAACCAAAAAAGTTTGCGGTACCTCTCTTCTTTTTAATATATATATATATATATATATATATATATATATATACATATAAGCATATATATATATATATATATATACATATATATAAATATATATATCTACATATATAAATATATACACATATATATATACGGTGTAACCCGGATATAAGAGAAATCCGGATATAAGGGAGATTTTCTCTGGTCCCAAATTAGAGCCTGTGTTAATGTATATAAAATAGACCAAACCCGTATATAAGATAAAGGCGGATATAAGATACTTCTTCTCCGCTCCCGACAACTCTCTTATATCCGGGTTACAATATACATATATATATACAAATATATATATAAATACACATATATTTTAAAGACATTTTTGATATGTTTAACGTTCTTTTTATAGATACAAGTATTTAAATACTTGTATCTATAAAAAAGAACTTTAAACATATCAAAAATGTTTTTAAAATAAATTGTCGGACTCTGTCCAATTCAAAATATATACACATATATATACATATATTTATATACATATATATATATATATATATATATATATATATATATACTCATGTATATATATATATAAATATATATATATATATATATATATATATATATATACTCATGTATATATATATATATATATATAAATATATATATATATATATACATGTTTCATTAAATAATATACACTTATCTATATTATTTAATGAAACATGTATCAATATATATATATGTATATATATATTTTTTTTCTAGTGATTTTATAACATATTTATGTTATAATATTTAAATAAATGATTATATATATATATATATATATATATATATATATATATATATATATATATATATATATATATATACGTTCCTGCATGTGTTGTAAAACTATGAAAAAAAAAATATTTTTTTAAAAACCCACATTACAACCAAAATGTTTGCGGTACCTCTCTTCTTTTTAATATATATACATTTTTCTCTCATTGGAACCATTATATACATACAACTTGAGTTTCAAGCAATTTTCTTAATGTTTCTGTATTTCGATCAGAAGAACGCCTTCATTGACTTGCATTAAATTTTCATTTAAAAAACTAAAATTCTAAAAAGTATATTTGTTCAGAGCATAATTTTAAACACTGTTTTCCTTTATATAAAAATACTATCACAAATCTTTATATCTTCTTTATTTGAGGCCACTTAATCAAGTAGTTAAGGAATGTCAAAAATCAATTTCTACATAGAGGAACTAAAGTATACTATCTTATAGCATTAAAATTTAAGATGGCCTCAAAATGTATTGATTATTTAAACAATATTAACGACCCTGTTACCTTCATGCTTCGATCAGCTCTCTAAATTGGTGATACTAATTTTGCCATAAAAGTAATGCTCTTTACCATCTTGCTACCTATAGCTTAATGACATTCTTAGAGTAGACTGATATAAATGAATGTTTTCTTTACTTTTGTGCTTGAACTATTTCCTATTGTTGCTATTTTCAAACAGATTTTGGGAATTAAACAAACAGAACATGAATTCTTCTTTTCAGCAACCTGATATTTTCTGCCAATTATTTGAAATTTTCTTGATGTTTAAAAATCATAATTAGAAAAATAAGCATTTTGTAATTTTAAAAATTTAATGTGGCAAATGATTTCTTTATTATAGATAATGACTGTGCACTTAATATTTAAATAAATAGCTGCTGCTCATGTTGGGAAAGAAATAGACTGATATTGTCACGTGTGTGAAATAAGATAACGAGAAGTGAAAGAAACACGATCAATTAACATTTATTTTAGTGTTTATGATCAGTAGCTAAAAAGAAAAAAAATCATGAAGGCTTACCGGCAAGAAGATTTTGTTGTATAGTTTACGAGTCAGTAAATAGTCGTAAATGGAGTGCTCTGTAGCAGATTTCTACAATGACTGACTTCACCAGCCAACTCGCTTAATTTTGATGCCAACTAATGAATACGAATATCTGGATAAAGACTATCACTTTGTAAGGTCATCTGACCACAACAAAGAGTTCTTTGAATTCTTTCATCTGAATGATCCAGAGCTCTGTGCAGTTCCATCCATAAAAATAGATTCTCTTAACAATATAAATGAACGAATTTAAAAGATGGATAGAAAATGCAAAGCAGTACACTATTTCACTACTTATTTCAGGAACATCATCAACAGAACCAACGCAAAAGTTAGCAACGCACCTTTTTAGATTGTATAATCATATCTTATCATAATTACAGTTTGAAATTATTTATAATCCCCTTTTCCTGTTTCAGTGTGAAATAATTTCTTTAAAATTATTTTGTGTTAATCAACATCATTAGTTTTCAGTTTTCTTCCTTATTAATTGAACCAGATATATACAGAAGCTTTTTTCCAGTTTGAAGAAGTTGACAACGTGATGGAAAAATAAGTGAAAAAGATTAACCTTCCAAGAGGATGGGCCTGTTTGCATTGAAGATGTCAGTTTTTGCCTAGTGTCAAATACCGACCACAATCAAATAAATAAATTCAATAACTTATCAATACTTTATAACAATGTATAGAACTTTATTCCAACCAAAGGCATATTAACTCTGTTATACTTTAAATCAAATCTCTCTTCGATTTCATTTGTTAATGTCAATATTTCTTTACGTGTCAATACCTGTCATAAATAGGTAAAGAAGGAAACAAACAAACGCACACACATATAATTTTTGTCAAACAACCTTGACAATACCTAGTTTATCATTTTTTTACTCTAAAAATTGAGATCGGGGATTTTGGATCTATCTGCAAAGAGGCTTTTCACAGAAGTTTGAATAGCCAGGAAACAGGACCAAAATTCAAATGATATGATTAACTTCACAGAGTATTGAAATGGCGATTCTATTGTCACCCTGAAAGACCGAATCTCTAATTAAGATTAACAACTAACCAGCCAATAAGGATTCTGATACAAAAGACTGTTTAGCTTTTATCGTTAGGATCGTTGCTAAAACAATTTGCCAAGGCTCAAAGTAGCGGATTTGGATTTCATTTTTACATACCAATTTTAATAATGATTCTTATTTATATTGAAGCGTAGAAATAGAAAAAGTCATTTACAATCATTTCAGATATGATTAGTGCGTTTAATCGAACGCGGATTTGTGTAGTATCAGTAATTCCAAGCATCAAAATGGTGGATTTGGATTTCATTTTTACATACCAATTTTAATAATGATTCTTATTTATATTGAAGCGTAGAAATAGAAAAAGTCATTTACAATCATTTCAGATATAATTAGTGCGTTTAATCGAACGCGGATTTGTGTAGTATCAGTAATTCCAAGCATCAAAATGGTGGATTTGGATTTCATTTTTACATACCAATTTTAATAATGATTCTTATTTATATTGAAGCGTAGAAATAGAAAAAGTCATTTACAATCATTTCAGATATAATTAGTGCGTTAAATCGAACGATCAAGTTTGCGGATTTGTGTAGTATCAGTAATTCCAAGCATCAAAATGGTGGATTTGGATTTCATTTTTACATACCAATTTTAATAATGATTCTTATTTATATTGAAGCGTAGAAATAGAAAAAGTCATTTACAATCATTTCAGATATGATTAGTGCGTTTAATCGAACGCGGATTTGTGTAGTATCAGTAATTCCAAGCATCAAAATGGTGGATTTGGATTTCATTTTTACATACCAATTTTAATAATGATTCTTATTTATATTGAAGCGTAGAAATAGAAAAAGTCATTTACAATCATTTCAGATATAATTAGTGCGTTAAATCGAACGATCAAGTTTGCGGATTTGTGTAGTATCAGTAATTCCAAGCATCAAAATGGTGGATTTGGATTTCATTTTTACATACCAATTTTAATAATGATTCTTATTTATATTGAAGCGTAGAAATAGAAAACAAATCAATTTCAGGTATGATAAAAGAGTTAAATCGAACCATCAAGTTTGGGGTTTTCCATACTGTCAGTATTCCACGCTTCAAAAGGCTTGTTCCTTCTTGTTGTTATTATTTTGTGACATTATGTCTAATATAAATTAGTGAGTGCAATTGGCCCCCACACTAGCACGACCTCTACTTTTGCGAGTGGAGAATGCTAACCTTCTCTTCCGAGTCTTCCATCCTAACCTCCCTCTAGGAGTCGAACCAGCGGACCTGGTTCTTGAGTCTGTAGGTCAGAAATAGGAGCAGTGCATCTCAAAGTTACGTCTGCCACATTATCTGCTCTTTTCGCCAGCTTTTGACGAGTGCAACTTCGTCACCCACCGCAGCTAAAACAGCGTGATATGCAGACGGCAAACACTGGGGAAAAATATGACGTCTCATACCATCCTCATCACCTTCTCCGGCTACATGTTGCAAAAGATGTAGAAAATTGCGACGGCTTTGTGTCTCCCTATTTTTCCTCAGGCAGGACAATTTCTTTTGCTCTACGTAACTCTACTTTTTCACGGAAAAAAAACAGCATAACATGATGAAAAAAGGACCCAAACTTAATAAAAAAACAAAGTTTTGTCATCAAAAACGTTTCTGTTAAGAGGAAAGACCAAAGTATTGTTTTTATTATTTTTTGAAATTTTAAAATCCTTTCTCGCACGTTTAAAATTTTGGTTAAAAATCTTCTTTTGTTTATGTCGGCAGTCAAACCAATGATAAAGGTTTGTTTTTTGTGTTTTTGTCGGTGAAGTGAAACACACATTAATTTGGAAATTCTCTCAAAAATCAAATAGTCAGATTTTAATGAAACTTTCAGGACGTATTCAAAAATGAATGAAATTATTTCTGAAATTTTTTTTTAGAAAATCTTGGCACCTCCAATAATTCTCTAAAAAAAACAGTATAGCATGCTGATAAAAGGCTCCAAACTTAATGAAAAAGTTTTATCTTCAAAATGTTTTTTATTATTAAGAGGAAAGAAAAAAGTATATTTTTATTTATTTTTAAATAAATTTTCTTCCTTTCTAACACATTCTAAATTTTGGTCCAAAATCTTGTTTTGTTTTTTGTCAACTGTGTATTGAACACTTTCGTGTAGCTGTTTCGTGACACATTAATTAATTCTTGCAAAATCAAATAATTTTCAGATTTTAATGAAAATTTATGAATTTATTTTTTAAATTTTTATTTTTAGAAAATCTTGGTAAAAATATTTTTTACAATCTATTACCCCCAACCCCGACACGTAAATTAATTTCATGAAATTTTCTAGAATTTCAAATCATATTCAAATTGTTTTATATTACTTATAATTAATTGAAGACTATATTTATTAAGAGACAATTAAAAGGCTTAATACAAATCATCACACCAAAACTTTTTACAATAATTAAAAATAATTTTCTTTGTGTGTCAAAATGTTATATTTTTTTAGTATGGCGTATTGTAAGTGATATTATAGTTAAAAGGTCATGTGTTTCAAGACTTGCCCCCCCCCCCCGCCTTAGGAAAAACTTCTTGACATATAAACATTTTTGGCTTTGGCCAATTCTTTCATTTCACTGCCGTCCCTACATTTCAACAGGCTACTTTTTTAAATCTGGAAGGGGTGATTTCCAAAGTTTTTATTTCCACTAAATATTTTAAATTTTTCTATGTAATCATCTTACTTTATATAGTGTGTATACATTTCATAGTGTGTGTCAAATAATTTGTTTTATTTATTACTTTTTTTGACTTAAAATAATTTAATTTCTTTTTAGTTTTTTAAGTTTCTTTTTTGTGAGTTAAATAAAATAACTTTAACGATCCATAAGCATCAAAGAAGGGCAATTAATAATAAAGAATAAAAATTAATACTAAATAAACTAGCATCAAATTTCAAACTGTAGAGTTACTTCCATCATTCCATTTTATATTATCTCAGTTCAAAATTTAATAACTGAGAATGAGATTGTAGAGGATTATTATTCAGGGCAACGTTGAGGTTATCATCTATAGAGGTATGTCGGGATTAGCTACAATTGATAAAGTGAATTTGGTTGCCTGTTCAAAGTAACGTAAATCCTCGACATATTTAATTACTTCTTCAATGTATTACAGAGCAATGAACATAAATGAGAAATAACACGAAACAATATTATATAACAACAAACAAATTTTCATTTATATAGCAGAAGAAAAATACGATTTATGCTGGAGTGAATTCAGATTTGGAAATGAAATCTATGTTTATATCTAGGCGTTTGCTTAAATCTTTGTATCTTTAAATCACCTTTTGGAAAAATCGCCGAAACCTTTAAACATTTCCTTCTCCAGCGTCCGTGGCATTAGAACCAACTTCTACAGCGTGGAATCTTTCCTCGTTGCAAAGTGCTCGGATATACTGGCCCTGTGTCAGACCAATCTTGACTCCTCTATCCCTTCCTCTGATCTCTCAATCCCTGGCTACCTTCCTCTCCTCAGAAAAGACTCTCTAACCCACATGCATGGCCTTGGTGTCTACGTCAAGGACCATCTCCCTCTGGCTAGAGAGTGCTCTCTCGAATCGCCGGACAATCTCCGGCTATCTCTTCTCAATGCTGTAAGCTATCTCTTCTTCCTCTATCGCTCTCCATCCTCTCAGGACTGTGGAATACTCAGTCATTTCTAACAGCATAGACAAGGCCCTCTCTCTCCATCCGTCCGCTCACATATTTGTGTTTGGCGATTTTAACGCCCATCACAACAAGTGGCGTAAGAATGCTACTACCGACCTCGCAGGCATTCATACTCGCAACTTTTCAGTCTCTCAATCCTTCACACAGATAATTGATTTTCCCCACACGTTTTGCTTACAACCAGGACTGTAAGGCCTCTCTCCTCAACCTGTGTTTTACCTCCATCCCTGAGTCTTGTAGTGCCACGCAGCTCTGTCCTATCGGTAACTCCGATCATGCTGTAGTGTCTGTTAGTATCTCCTTCAACCCCACCCCCTGCAAGGAGTCTCCTACCACCAGAACCTCATTCTGCTACCAATGAGCTGACTGGGACTCGTTTCGTGATTTCCTCCGCCATGTCCCCTGGGATGCTGTATTTAAGCTCCCCATTCAAGAATGTGCTTCAGAGGTCTCTTCCTGGGCTAAAGCTGGAATTGACACTTTCATGCCGTCAAGGAAATTTAAGGTCAAACCGCGCTCCTCCCCTTGGTTCTCAGCTGCTTGCTCAGCCGCTATTGCCCGTAGGAACCACTTCTTCCACCTATTTCGTAGCGATATGTCTGACTGCAATAGACGCCTATTTGCCTCTGCCCGTAACGAGTGTAAGCGTGTCTTCACCGAAGCTAAGTCACTGTTTGCTGCTCGGATGAAGGAACGTATTGCATCTCGCAAATTCGGCGCCAAGGATTATTGGCGGCTCTGCAAGAGCGTTCTGAACAATAGCAAACCCTGTTCAATCAATTTCAGGTCCTGACCACCTCCACCGACAAGGCTGAATGCTTTGCTCGGAAGTTTTCTTCCAATTCAACGTTTGACTCTTCCGGGGTACCCATGGCCGATTTCCCTCCCAGAACTGAGGCCCTTTTGAGCGGATTGCACATGTCCCCGTCATTGGTATTGGGCATTATCTCTAACTTAGATCACCGCAAAGCTACTGGTGTTGACGGGATACCAGGCATTGTCCTGAAGAAATGCGCACCTGAACTGACACCTGCCTTCTCTAAATTATACAATTACTGCCTCAAGGAGTCTTGTTTTCCTGACTGCTGGAAGTCCTCATCCATTGTTCCTGTCTTTAAGAACTCTGGTGACCCCTCCGACCCTTCTAATTACCGTCCTATCAGTCTCCTACCCCTCTTCGGCAAAGTCTTCGAAGCCTTTATGAACACCGAAGTGAGTAATAACCTAATATCCCATGATCTGCTCTCAGACAAGCAGTATGGTTTCCACTTTACCCGATCTACAGCCGATGTGCTTATGGCCATCACTGAATTTGTCTACGAAGCTATTCATAATAACGGTGAAGCTCATGCCATGGCCCTAGACATCTCCAAAGTGTTTGATAGAGTTTGGCGTGCTGGCCTTCTTCACAAGCTTCAGGGTTATGGTATTACAGATCGATTGTTTGACCTAATACAATCATTCATGTCAAACCGTGAATTGAAGGTCGTTCTCAATGGATTCATCTCCAGCTCCTATCCGACTAACGCAGGTGTTCCTCAAGGCTCCATCCTAGGCCCTACTCTGTTCCTCATATTCATAAACGATCTTCCTGACGCCATAGATTCCCAAGTCAGCATCTATGCGGATGACACCACGATTTACTCCTGCCTCAAAAACAAATCTAGTGATGCTGACAAAGTTAACCTGGCAGTTCGACTCGAAAAGGACCTACAATTAGTTGTGAACTGGGGCAAGAAATGGTTGGTTAACTTTAACGCCTCTAAAACAAAACTGCTCTCTATTAACCACCACAGGGATCCATCCCTGCATCTCATTAGAATGTCTGAAGATCAACTTCTCGAGAGCTCCTCTCTGCGGCTGCTCGGTCTCACGCTGTCCGCTGATCTGAGATGGAACAAATACATCGAGTCAATTGCTTCATCCACCGCAAGGAAAGTTGGCTCCATGTGCCAAGCCAGGACATTTTTCTCCCCGGAATCGATCCTCCAAATCTATATAAATCAACCATTCGCCCTTGCATGGACTATTGCTGCCATATATGGTCTGGAGCCCCTGCTGTTTGCCCCAGGGTTCTTGATAAGATCCAGAGACAGATATGCAATGTAATTGGCCCTGATCTGTCATCTCGTCTGCAGTCACTCTCTCACAGACGCGCCGTTGCCTCGCTCTGTCTTTTTTACAAATACTTTCACTTGCTCCGATGAGCTGCTTTTGCTGGTTCCCAGGCCTCATGAATTTAAATGTCCTACGAGGCTGGCATCCCGTTCCCACCCCTTCACCGTTGAAACTGTTAGATGTAGACGTCTCTTCTACTCCAATAGCTTCATGTCTCGCACATCTTGCCTGTGGAACTCCCTTCCTTATTCCTGTGTCCCTGACAAATACAATCTCCAACTATTTAAGTGTAATGTCAATCGACATCTCCAGTTGCCTTGATCTATCCACTTCCCTTCTCCACATCCTTTCATTTTTCATTCCTATCTGCTCTTGCTCCGGATCCTCTGTGGCTCCCTTGCCTTGATCGACCCACTGTCTTTCTCTTTCTCCACATCCTCTCCCTTGCCACTCTTATCTGCTCTTCCTCCAACCCTTCTTTAACCCCTTGCGTGATAGTGGCCTCCGGCCTTGCTTGGGGTGATACGATTAAAAAAACTATTTGCCTTTTCCTGGGACCCCTAACACGTGCTTCTACCCTGGGTCAGGGTAGTCCTGGGAACAGCAGCACACATCCTTTCCTCCAACACTCCTATCTGCTCTCGCTCCAAATCTTCTGTAACTCCTTTGCCTTGATCGATCCACTATCTTTCTCCACATCCTCTCCTTTACCACTCCTATCTGCTCTTCCTCCAAACCTTCTGTAACCCCTTGCATGCTAGTGGCTTCCAGCCTTGCTTGGGGTGATAAGCTTAAAAGGAAAAAAAAAAAAGATCACCCCCCCCCCTGGTCGGTGGCTGATGAAGAGAGGATATGTTAAAAATAGGTGTTTGTTTAAATCTTTGTATAAACTCTTTTTGAGATGTTTGGAATGTACTTTGTGAGTTTAAGTGAAAGATTTTATGTTGAAGTTGTTCTGATGAAAAGTTCACAAAGTCAGTGAAAGTATTAATCTGTTTACGTGGAATTTAAACAGTTTTGTGCAATGTAATTTGGAATAAATTTAGTTGTGGGAAAAGTTGAATTGTTTGAGCAAATTCAGATGAGAAATAATGCTGTGTGATTGTGAACCTTGAAGTGACTGTAGAATCGTCCGTATTTTTCCACTCAACCCGTTTAAAGGCGGAATTTTCCTGAGCTAGTTTCGACCAATCAACACCACCCATTGCGAAACTCGGCTTATTATTGGTCGAGACGCCCCAGGATAAATTTCGGCGCGAATGCGCTGGGAGCCGATCGGATCTTCGCAGAGTAAATAAAAGGACGAATCTTAGTCCGATTCACTAGTCAGCAATTCACTCTCAGAGAGATTTCTACAGAGATCCACGCGTGTCTACATCTTGACTTAAAGGACTTTTCGCGCGTCAACACCTGACTCAAACTTCAACCTCTTTCTCTCTCTCTCTCTCTCTGAAATCTTTGTACGTTTCTAAAAAAGTGTTATTCTACACTACCAAACAGAAATTATTACTAAAGCAAATATATATAAAAAATACGGTCCAAGGTGAATAACTCTGCCAAAACAAAAACATACAAAATTCAGCAAAAAAATCTCGCAACTACAATACTTTAAAATTTATCTCTCGATAAATTTTCCTCAAATTTTTATGTGAACACTTTTCCTAAACAAAGGAACATTCATGAACTTTGAGTTCATAAAATACTTAATTCAACTTTTGTTCAAACATTCAGTTATTTCGACTGAAACACAACTTTTTCAAAAATTGTATTGTAATTTATTTCTACATAAATATATTCAATGTCTGTTTCTAATTGAATTCACGACTACCTTTGTTTCTTCGTTCAATATTGCCTTAGAGATTTATTCCTTTTGTATGTCTACGCTAAAATTGTTGTGATTAATATGAAGAACATGCTTTTCACGTTTATTATCACAAACCTAAAACCCTTCTGATTACACACTGATTCATAGCAATCCCAACATAACCAATTCTTTGCTCTGTAATAAATGAAGATGAGTGAGTGATGACTGAAGCTTTGGATTATGTTAAAAGATAACTTTAAGAACTTAAAGTGATGTGGATTTGTTTAGCAATTAGTTTGTGGTCACGATGCTCACTAGCGAAATGAGTTTGTGTTCTGAATTCATTTACTTGGTTGGACATGTGATAGGCTTCAGAAAATTAGCGCCAAAATATTTAACTCAATCACGAGATGAAAAATAGATGTACGTCGGTGGATGGCAACGCCTACTTGATTGCTGACGCACCAATTAGCAAGCGAATTCTTGGAAAATATGTGTGGAGCTGGTTTTGTACAAGAATATGACTATGGTGATGGGGGATAGAGTTCTCGTTGTTAATTGTTGCTTGTATCAGAAGGTAGATAAATAGTAGCAGTCCTTCGGGACAGCCGCTAGTTTGGCCTAAAGGTTCAACAAGCAATCAAATTGAGGTCACCATAACATAAACAAAATAACATACGAAAGAGAAGGGTATATCAAAAACAATTTGTATTTAAATGCAACATCAATGAATAGTACAATGTTTCTTGATTTACACGCACAAAGTCCGTTACAAAATGTTCATTCATAAAAGAGAAATCCGATTATTAAAAGAATATAAGTGTCTTTTGTTAATACTTAAGTTCATGACGTGCTGGTCACAGGAGATGAAAGGTGAGGTCAATGGGTTGGTAGGAGTCCTTTGATATCTCCGTTGGTGAAGGAAGGCTGAAGGCATCGGGTTTGACGGGTGAGAAAAGCGTAGCGACATTCACTGACGGTACTTCAAAGCTTTCTGTCTTAGAAGTGAATTTATCGCTCTATTTATGTGTGCCCTTCGGATCAGAGTCAGTCTGCTGAAACAAACTGTTGGGTATGGCGCGGAGCTGTTTAATTGGTGGAAAATTGTTTATCATTCTTTTTATTTCTTTTTAGTTTTCCACCGGAAATTCTGCGTGGAGCCGGGTGCGCAGAGACCAGTATTGGTCATTTGCTGTCTAAACCTCTGAGGGTTAATATCCGGTCCTTCGCTTGCTCCGTGCCACCACATGACTTTTGCAAAGAGTTTGTTGCGGACCCGATAGCGGTTGCAGCGCTGGCTTACGAAAATAAGGCCTTGTGCCAGACGCTGCACACACCACTACCGAATCCACAATCAAAGTAAGAATAAAGAAAATATAAAGACGTGCTCTTTCCACCGTACAAACGTACAAAGTGAAAAGAAGTAGACAGGCAAAACAACGAAAGGTTAAGAACAAACATAGATTTTATTTAGAGTTTAACAAGTAGTGTCTTCCGTGAAGACCTTCAGTAAATGTACTGGAAATGTAGTTGAAAAAGAGGCCAAGTAGATTGGTAAGTTGTCTTCTGTGAAGACCTTCAGTAAATGTACTGGGAAATGTTGAAGAAGAGTTCAGGTAGATTAGTAAATTGTCTTCCGTGAAGACCTTCAGTAAATGTACTGGAAATGTAGTTGAAGAAGAAATCAAGTAGATTAGTAAATTGTCTTCTGTGAAGACCTTCAGTAAATGTACTGGAAATGTAGTTGAAGAAGAATTCAAGTAGATTAGTAAATTGTCTTCTGTGAAGACCTTCAGTAAATGTACTGGAAATGTAGTTGAAGAAGAATTCAAGTAGATTAGTAAATTGTCTTCTGTGAAGACCTTCAGTAAATGTACTGGAAATGTAGTTGAAGAAGAATTCAAGTAGATTAGTAAATTGTCTTCTGTGAAGACCTTCAGTAAATGTACTGGAAATGTAGTTGAATGAGAATAGATCCCGCGCCAAAATTCAAATCTAAGATGACTATGGCGGGAAGGATGTTCTTCGAGAAGAAAGGTTCAGAAAGTCAGTTGTAATGCATAGTAACATACGCCAAGGAAAAATACTCACTTCAAGAGTTTATGATTGTGAGTGTATGTAGTTCTTTTTAAAGTAACAGGTTCTGAGAGTACAGTTCGAAGAATGTGAAAAATGCTCGTTAATCAGGTTGGAAGTTTTTTGAAAGGTCCCTGGGAGTTGAGCGGGCTCGGTAGATGTTAGCCTCGGGACAAGGAATCTGTCATCGCAAAGTGACGACCGTGTCGTATGTATTAAGATACCGAGACGAGCCATGAGGTCTAGGCAAGGTTTTGCCGAATAAAATTCTCTGCCAGTATCTATGGGTTCACCGGCGAGAGGAAAGTGAGCCGACCCGGTCAGGTCAAGCGACCTGGGGCGACTAATTTTGAAACGCCAAATTCGCCGTGACGTCGGCGCAAAAGCGCGCGAAAAATAAATTCTTCCTCATCCTCGGCTAAGACGACGGTTTACTACTCTGACTGACCGAACGTGAGAGGAAGGGGTGAAAATGTCGCGCGTGCGTCACAATGAAGGTGTGGGTAGCGTGAATCCCACACAGTCTTCTTGTGCTCACTGGATTACGGAGGCTGTAAATTGTCAGACGACATACCACGCACATGGTGAAAGCTGTAATTTTTACTATCTGACCAAATGAAAAATCCCTGTAAACATTGACTAAACGAAAAAATGCACACAATTTGATACCAATTTTGAAAAGATTTCTTTTACTGGAAAAAAGTTATAAACAAGTGAAATATGACTGATCTCCCAGTTTAGGGCCGCATGAAAATTTCCTCAAATGAACGAACACAAGACCACATACCGATGAATTTAGCCCCGACTCTATTCAAGATGGAGACAAAAGTTTTGTAATTATGGATAACGCACGAAATTCTCGACAATTTGACACCGATATTATGTGGATTCTATAGAAAGGAATAATGAGAAATGCAGTCTTCTTGTGAACACTGGATTTCGGACGCTGTAAATTGTCAGACGACATACCACGCACATGGTGAAAGCTGTAATTTTTACTATCTGACCAAATTAAAAATGCCTGTAAACATAGACTAAACGAAAAAATGCACACAATTATATAACAATTTTGAAAAGATTTCTTTTACTGGAAAAAAGTTATAAACAAGTGAAGTATGACTGATCTCCCAGTTTAGGGCCGCATGAAAATTTCCTCAAATGAACGAACACAAGACCACATACCGTTGAATTTAGCCCCGACTCTATTCAAGATGGAGACAAAAGTTTGGTAATAATGGATAACGCACGAAATTTTCGACAATTTGTGACCGATATTATGTGGATTCTATAGAAAGGAATAATTAGAAATGCAGTCTTCTTGTGCACACTCGATTTCGGACGCTGTAAATTGTCAGACGACATACCACGAGCATGGTGAAAGTTGTAATTTTTACTATCTGACCAAACGAAAAATCCCTGTATACATGGACTAAACGAAAAAATGCACACAATTTGATACCAATTTTGAAAAGATTTCTTTTACTGGAAAAAAGTTATAAACAAGTGAAGTATGACTGATCTCCCAGTTTAGGGCCGCACGAAAGTTTCCTCAAATGAACGAACACAAGACCACATACCGTTGAATTTAGCCCCGACTCTATTAAAGATGGAGACAAAAGTTTTGTAATTATGGATAACGCAAGAAATTCCCGACGATTTGAGACCGATATTATGGGGATTCTATAGAAAGGAATAATTAGAAATGCAGTCTTCTTGTGCACACTGGATTTCGGACGCTATAAATTGTCAGACGACATACCACGCACATGGTGAAAGCTGTAATTTTTACTGACCAAATGAAAAATCCCTGTAAACATTGACTAAACGAAAAAATGCACACAATTTGATAACAATTTTGAAAAGTTTTCTTTTACTGGAAAAAAGTTATAAACAAGTGAAGTATGACTGATCTCCCAGTTTAGGGCCGCATGAAAATTTCCTCAAATGAACGAACACAAGACCACATACCGTTGAATTTAGCCCCGACTCTATTCAAGATGGGGACAAATGTTTTGTAATTATGGATAACGCACGAAATTTTCGACAATTTGACACCGATATCATGTTGATTCTATAGAAAGGAATAATTAGAAATGCAGTCTTCTTATGCACACTGGATTTCGGACGCTGTAAATTGTCAGACAACATACCACGCACATGGTGAAATCTGTAATTTTTACTATCTAACCAAATGCAAATTGCCTGTAAACATGGACTAAACTAAAAAATGCACACAATTATATAACAATTTTGAAAAGATTTCTTTTACTGGAAAAAAGTTATAAACAAGTGAAATATGAGTGATCTCCCAGTTTAGGGCCGCATGAAAATTTCCTCAAATGAACGAACACAAGACCACATACCGTTGAATTTAGCCCCGACTCTATTCAAGATGGAGACAAAAGTTTTATATTTAGGGATAACGCAAGAAAGTCTCGACAATTTGACACCGATATTATGTGGATTCTATAGAAAGAAATAATTAGAAATGCAGTCTTCTTGTGCACACCGGATTTCGGACGCTGTAAATTGTCAGACGACATACCGCGCACATGGTGAAAGCTGTAATTTTTACTATCTGACCAAATGAAAAATCCCTGTAAACATGGACTAAACGAAAAAATGCACACAATTTGATATCAATTTTGAAAAGATTTCTTTTACTGGAAAAAAGCTATAAACAAGTGAAGTATGACTGATCTCCCAGTTTAGGGCCGCATGAAAATTTCCTCAAATGAACGAACACAAGACCACATACCGTTGAATTTAGCCCCGACTCTATTCAAGATGGAGACAAAAGTTTTGTAATTATGGATAATGCACGAAATATTCGACAATTTGAGACCGATATTATGTGGATTCTATAGAAAGGAATGATTAGAAATGCAGTCTTCCTGTGCACACTCGATTTGGGACGCTGTAAATTGTCAGACGACATACCACGCACATGGTGAAAGCTGTAATTTTTACTATCTGACCAAATGAAAAATCCCTGTAAACATTGATTAAACGAAAAAATGCACACAATTTGATACCAATTTTGAAAAGTTTTCTTTTACTGGAAAAAAGTTATAAATAAGTGAAGTATGACTGATCTCCCAGTTTAGGGCCGCATGAAATTTTCCTCAAATGAACGAACAGAAGACCACATACCGTTGAATTTAGCCCCGACTGTATTCAAGATGGAGACAAAAGTTTTGTAATTATAGCTAGCGCACGAAATTCTCGACAATTTGACACCGATATTATGTGGATTCTATAGAAAGGAATAATTGCAAATGCAGTCTTCTTTTGCACACTGGAATTCGGACGCTGTAAATTGTCTGTCAACATACCGCGCACATGGTGAAAGCTGTAATTTTTACTATCTGACCAAATGAAAAATCCCTGTAAACATTGACTAAACGAAAAAATGCACACAATTTGATACCAATATTGAAAAGTTTTGTTTTACTGGAAAAAAGTTATAAACAAGTGAAGTATGACTGATCTCGCAGTTTAGGGACGCATGAAAATTTCCTCAAATGAACGAACACAAGACCACATACCGTTGAATTTAGCCCCGACTCTATTCAAGATGGAGACAAAAGTTTTGTAATTATGGATAACGCACAAATTTTCGACAATTTGAGACCGATATTATGTGGATTCTATAGAAAGGAATAATTAGAAATGCAGTCTTCTTGTGCACACTCGATTTCGGACGCTGTAAATTGTCAGACGACATACCACTGATGTGGTGAAAGTTGTAATTTTTACTATCTGTCCAAATGAAAAATCCCTGTAAACATGGACTAAACGAAAAAATGGACAAAATTTGATACCAATATTGAAAAGATTACTTTTACTGGAAAAAAGTTATAAACAAGTGAAAAATGACTGATCTCCCAGTTTAGGGCCGCATGAAAATTTGTTCAAATGAACAAGCACAAGACCACATACCGTTGAATTTAGCCCCGACTCTATTCGAGATGGAGGCAAAAGTTTTGTAATTATGGATAACGCACGAAATTCACGACAATTTGACACCGATATTATGTGGATTCTATACAAAGGAATAATTAGAAATGCAATCTTCTTTTGCACACTGGATTTCGGACGCTGTAAATTGTCAGTCAACATACCGCGCACATGGTGAAAGCTGTAATTTTTACTATCCGTCCAAATGAAAAATCCCTGTAAACACGGACTAAACGAAAAAATGCACACAATTTGATACCAATTTTGAAAAGATTTCTTTTACTGGAAAAAAGTTATAAACAAGTGAAGTATGACTGATCTCCCAGTTTAGGGGGGCACGAAAGTTTCCTCAAATGAACGAACACAAGACCACATACCGTTGAATTTAGCCCCGACTCTATTCAAGATGGAGACAAATGTTTTGTAATTATGGATAACGCACGAAATTCTCGACAATTTGAGACCGATATTATGTGGATTCTATAGAAAGGAATAATTAGAAATGCATTCTTCTTGTGCACACTGGATTTCGGACGCTGTAAATTGTCAGTCAACATACCGCGCACATGGTGAAAGCTGTAATTTTTACTATCTGACCAAATGAAAAATTCCTGTAAACATGGACTAAACGAAAAAATGCACACAATTTGACACCAATTTTGAAAAGATTTCTTTTACTGGAAAAAAGTTATAAACAAGTGAAGTATGACTGATCTCCCAGTTTAGGGGCGCACGAAAATTTCCTCAAATGAACGAACACAAGACCACATACCGTTGAATTTAGCCCCGACTCTATTCAAGATGGAGACAAAAGTTTTGTAATTATGGATAACGCACGAAATTCTCGACAATTTGAGACCGATATTATGTGGATTCTATAGAAAGGAATAATTAGAAATGCATTCTTCTTGTGCACACTGGATTTCGGACGCTGTAAATTGTCAGTCAACATACCGCGCACATGGTGAAAGCTGTAATTTTTACTATCTGACCAAATGAAAAATTCCTGTAAACATGGACTAAACGAAAAAATGCACACAATTTGACACCAATTTTGAAAAGATTTCTTTTACTGGAAAAAAGTTATAAACAAGTGAAGTATGACTGATCTCCCAGTTTAGGGGCGCACGAAAATTTCCTCAAATGAACGAACACAAGACCACATACCGTTGAATTTAGCCCCGACTCTATTCAAGATGGAGACAAAAGTTTTGTAATTATGGATAACGCACAAAATTTTCGACAATTTGACACCGATATTATGTGGATTCTATACAAAGGAATAATTAGAAATGCAGTCTTCTTGTGCACACTCGATTTCGGACGCTGTAAATTGTCAGACGACATACCACTGATGGGAGATGAGTCATACTTCACTTGTTTATAACTTTTTTCCAGTAAAAGAAATCTTTTCAAAATTGGTGTCAAATTGTGTGCATTTTTTCGTTTAGTCCATGTTTACAGGAATTTTTCATTTGGTCAGATAGTAAAAATTACAGCTTTCACCATGTGCGCGGTATGTTGACTGACAATTTACAGCGTCCGAAATCCAGTGTGCACAAGAAGAATGCATTTCTAATTATTCCTTTCTATAGAATCCACATAATATCGGTCTCAAATTGTCGAGAATTTCGTGCGTTATCCATAATTACAAAACTTTTGTCTCCATCTTGAATAGAGTCGGGGCTAAATTCAACGGTATGTGGTCTTGTGTTCGTTCATTTGAGGAAACTTTCGTGCCCCCCTAAACTGGGAGATCAGTCATACTTCACTTGTTTATAACTTTTTTCCAGTAAAAGAAATCTTTTCAAAATTGGTATCAAATTGTGTGCATTTTTTCGTTTAGTCCGTGTTTACAGGGATTTTTCATTTGGACGGATAGTAAAAATTACAGCTTTCACCATGTGCGCGGTATGTTGACTGACAATTTACAGCGTCCGAAATCCAGTGTGCAAAAGAAGATTGCATTTCTAATTATTCCTTTGTATAGAATCCACATAATATCGGTGTCAAATTGTCGAAAATTTTGTGCGTTATCCATAATTACAAAACTTTTGTCTCCATCTTGAATAGAGTCGGGGCTAAATTCAACGGTATGTGGTCTTGTGTTCGTTCATTTGAGGAAATTTTCATGCGGCCCTAAACTGGGAGATCAGTCATACTTCACTTGTTTATAACTTTTTTCCAGTAAAACAAAACTTTTCAAAATTGGTATCAAATTGTGTGCATGTTTTCGTTTAGTCAATGTTTACAGGGATTTTTCATTTGGACAGATAGTAAAAATTACAGCTTTCACCATGTGCGTGGTATGTCGTCTGACAAATTACAGCGTCCGAAATCCAGTGTGCACAAGAAGACTGCATTTCTAATTATTCCTTTCTATAGAATCCCCATAATATCGGTCACAAATTGTCGAGAATTTCGTGCGTTATCCATAATTACAAAACTTTTGTCTCCATCTTGAATAGAGTCGGGGCTAAATTCAACGGTATGTGGTCTTGTGTTCGTTCATTTGAGGAAATTTTCGTGCGCCCCTAAACTGGGAGATCAGTCATACTTCACTTGTTTATAACTTTTTTCCAGTAAAAGAAATCTTTTCAAAATTGGTGTCAAATTGTGTGCATTTTTTCGTTTAGTCCATGTTTACAGGAATTTTTCATTTGGTCAGATAGTAAAAATTACAGCTTTCACCATGTGCGCGGTATGTTGACTGACAATTTACAGCGTCCGAAATCCAGTGTGCACAAGAAGAATGCATTTCTAATTATTCCTTTCTATAGAATCCACATAATATCGGTCACAAATTGTCGAGAATTTCGTGCGTTATCCATAATTACAAAACTTTTGTCTCCATCTTGAATAGAGTCGGGGCTAAATTCAACGGTATGTGGTCTTGTGTTCGTTCATTTGAGGAAACTTATGTGGATTCTATAGAAAGGAATAATTAGAAATGCAATCTTCTTTTGCACACTGGATTTCGGACGCTGTAAATTGTCAGTCAACATACCGCGCACATGGTGAAAGCTGTAATTTTTCTATCTGACCAAATGAAAAATCCCTGTAAACATTGACTAAACGAAAAAATGCACACAATTTGATATCAATTTTGAAAAGATTTCTTTTACTGGAAAAAAGTTATAAACAAGTGAAGTATGACTGATCTCCCAGTTTAGGGCCGCATGAAAATTTCCTCAAATGAACGAACTCAAGAGCACATACCGTTGAATTTAGTCCCGACTCTCTTCAAGATGGAGACAAAAGTTTTGTAATTATGGATAACGCACGAAATTCTCGACGATTTGAGACCGATATTATGGGGATTCTATAGAAAGGAATAATTAGAAATGCAGTCTTCTTGTGAACACTGGATTTCGGACGCTGTAAATTGTCAGACGACATACCACGGACATGGTGAAAGCTGTAATTTTTACTATCTGACCAAATGAAAAATCCCTGTAAACATTGACTAAACGAAAAAATGCACACAATTTGATACCAATTTTGAAAAGTTTTCTTTCACTGGAAAAAAGTTATAAACAAGTGAAGTATGACTGATATCCCAGTTTAGGGCCAAATGAAAATTTCCTCAAACGAACGAACACAAGAGCACATACCGTTGAATTTAGCCCCGACTCTATTCAAGATGGAGACAAAAGTTTTATATTTAGGGATAACGCAAGAAAGTCTCGACAATTTGACACCGATATTATGTGGATTCTATAGAATGAAATAATTAGAAATGCAGTCTTCTTGTGCACACTTGATTTCGGACGCTGTAAATTGTCAGACGACATACCACGCACATGGTGAAAGCTGTAATTTTTACTATCTGACCAAATGAAAAATCCCTGTAAACATGGACTAAAGGAAAACATGAACACAATTTTATATCAATTTTGAAAAGATTTCTTGTACTGGAAATAAGTTATAAACAACTGAAGTATGACTGATCTCCCAGTTTAGGGCCGCATGAAAATTTCCTCAAATAAACGAACACAAGACCACATACCGTTGAATTTAGCCCCGACTCTATTCAAGATGAAGACAAAAGTTTTGTAATTATAGATAACGCACGAAATTCTCGACAATTTGACAGCGGTATTATGTGGATTCTATAGAAAGGAATAATTAGAAATGCATTCTTCTTTTGCACACTGGATTTCGGACGCTGTAAATTGTCAGACGACATACCACGCACATGGTGAAAGCTGTAATTTTTACTATCTGACCAAATGAAAAATCCCTGTAAACATGGACTAAACGAAAAAATGCACACAATTTGATATCAATTTTGAAAAGATTTCTTTTACTGGAAAAAAGTTATAAACAAGTGAAGTATGACTGATCTCCCAGTTTAGGGCCGCATGAAAATTTCCTCAAATGAACGAACACAAGAGCACATACCATTGAATTTAGCCCCGACACTATTCAAGATGGAGACAAAATTTTGTAATTATAGCTAGCGCACGAAATTCTCGACGATTTGACACCGATATTATGGGGATTCTATAGAAAGGAATAATTAGAAATGCAGTCTTTTTGTGCACACTGGATTTCGGACGCTGTAAATTGTCAGACGACATACAACTGAAATGGTGAACGTTGTAATTTTTACTATCTGTCCAAATGAAAAATCCCTGTAAACATTGACTAAACGAAAAAATGCACACAATTTGATACCAATTTTGAAAAGTTTTCTTTTACTGGAAAAAAGTTGTAAACAAGTGAAGTGTGATGACTTACCTAGGAATTCAAAGCGCGTACGAACGTGTCTCGCCTGCGTGGCGAATCCGGCAAGAAACATGGCCGCGTGTGAAGACGCGTTTTATGCGCGCCGGTCTCGTTCAGAACGAGACTGCGCAACAACGCATGCAAATTTTGCAGTGTCGGAGTGCCATAAAAAGGAGACGTTAGCGGCACAGATAGAATCAGTCTTTCGGCGGACTTCGTGGAATAGAGTTGGACGTACGAACTGACTGACTAGCGTACTGGGAGGCGGTTATAGCCTGTACGTTTGATTCCAGTGGAAAGGAGCCTTAAAATCTCTTTCTGTGTAGCGACGGCTGAGAAGAACAGCTCGTGTCCCTGTGCAATTTATTTTGTGTCGTTACCGTCTACAAGCTATTTCGGCGCATTATGGCGAAGGTTCGCATAAGCAGCGATATTATAAAACCGTTCTCTGGCCAGGGTGATGTAGTGGCCTGGTTAAAAAAGGTTAGGCTGGTGGCGAAACTTCAGCAGGTGGACGATGTGGCTAGTCTGCTACCCTTATACTTGGAGGGGGACGCGCTTTCCCTCTACATGGAAATGGAGGAGGAAGATCAAGGAGATATCGACCAAATCGAAGCCAGACTGAAGCAGGCGTTCGCGGACGACTCGTTTTCAGCGTACAGAAAACTAACCCTGTTCAGGTGGACCGGGGAGCGCGTAGACGTTTACGCAAATAAAGTCAGACAGTTGGTTCGATTGGCCGGATTCGAAGGCGCCGAGATGGAAAGGCTCACCAAACTGGCCTTCGTCATGGGGTTCCCTGATGCGATCTCCCTCGAACTCCGACAGGCACCGAATGTTGAAGCACTGACTGTAGGGGAATTGTTAGCAAGAGCGAGAGTTCTGACAACTACCGGAGATGAAAATCATGACGTCGTTGCGGCAGTGCGCCCACCCCGTAGTCGCGGCGCGTCTCCCACCAAAAGCGGCCCACACACCAGTCTGACATGCTACAGGTGTAGCGTTAAAGGCCACATGGCGAAAGACTGCCGAAAGCGCAGAACGCGCTGTTATCAATGCGGGGAGTTTGGACACTGGGCCCGAGACTGTTCGGGAAACGCCACAGGGGACAAGGCATCAGCGCCAGCCTTTTCCCCAACCAAGATGTAAATACGGCGCTCCCAGTGGCAAATGTCCTTGTTGACGGAACTTCGTGCTCAGCACTGATTGATACCGGCTGTTCACGGACAATTGTGGATGCAGATCGGTGCCGGTCTTGGAGGAGAGCAAAAGTAGACGTCATGACCATTGGAGGCGTGTCCCGTCCATGTTGCGGTGTGGGAGTGGTGACTGTATCCACGGAGGAAGGCGGTTATGCCAAGATCGACGTGCTAGTGGTGCGCGGCAAACCGCTAGGATTTGACCTGCTATTGGGGATTGATACCATAGCAGCATTGGGAGGCGTCACTGTTGGGCCTACGGGACGGGCGCAGATTGGCAATGGGCGAGTAGCCAAGTGCGCAGCCATTACTGTTAATGAGCCAGACTTCACTGCCACCTTCGACCACCGGAGTCTATCCTGGACTGTAGCATGGAAGTGGTCGGAGAACCGTGCGCCTGAAAGACTGCACAATGGGGTTTCAGAGTACCCGGTAGCAGCAGGGATCAGGGAGGGCTATAAACAGGAGCTCAACACGTGGATCAGCAATGGCTGGCTCATACCGTACCCGGAAGAAAAACTGGGACCTCCCAAAGCGTTAATTCCTCTTATGGCCGTACTGCAGCAAAACAAGTTGAAGGTACGCCCAGTGATGGACTTCCGAGAGCTCAACCATCACGTTGATGCTTTCACAGCTGATGCAGATGTCTGTGCAGCTAAACTGCGAGAATGGCGGCAGAAGGGATCCAACGTGTCCTTGTTGGATCTCAGGAGAGCATACCTCCAAATACGTGTCCACAAATCGCTCTGGCCATATCAGACCGTGGAAATCGATGGGAACAGATATTGCCTGACACGCTTAGGATTTGGGCTAAACGTGGCTCCCCTCATCATGAAGGCGATCATCAGTACGGTGCTGGCTCAGGACGAAGCTGTGAGTCGTGCGGCATCTGCCTACATTGAGGATGTCTATGTCAATGAAGATGTCGTTCCCGCGACTCGCGTTAAAGAACATCTAGCCCGGTTCGGGCTCGAATGCAAGGACCCAGAGCGGTTGAAGGATGGCGCACGGGTACTGGGATTGGCAGTTACGATGGAACAGGGAAGATTGCGGTGGAAACGAGGAAGCGTGATTCCTAACGCCCCTGACGTCGTTACGCGACGGAAGATATTCTCGCTGTGCGGAAGGCTTGTTGGGCACCTCCCAGTGTGTGGTTGGCTCCGCGTGGCATGTGGAATGCTCAAGAGGAGAGCAAGTACAGTCACGATGGGCTGGGACGATGAAACAAATGATGCCCTTCTCCTGCGCATGGTGTCTGAGACCGTGGATTCTGTGCAGCGGGACGATCCGGCCCGTGGGGAGTGGTGCGTGGACGCCCGGGAGCTGAATGTGTGGGTCGATGCAAGTTCCCTGGCGACCGGGGTAGCATTGGAGAGCCAAGAGACTGTGTTGGAGGACGCTTGCTGGTTGCGACCGAAAGATGACGCTCAGCACATCAACCTGGCCGAGCTGGATGCCGTATTGAAAGGCGTCAATCTAGCACTCCAGTGGAAGAGCAAGACGCTACACTTAAAAACAGATTCTGTTTGCGTGTACCACTGGGTGTCGGACACCCTGACTGGTCGAGCGCGCGTACACACCAAGGCGGCAAATGAAATGCTCGTCAGGAGGCGGCTGAGCACTCTTAAGGAGCTCGTGGAGGAGTATCAGCTGACCGTGAATGTGACACTGGTCCCTTCGGCGCTGAATATAGCTGATGGACTGACAAGAGTACCGCAGCGGTGGTTTGACTCGATGAAGACGAGCAATGGGCCCAGGCCAATGATTGGCGCCACCCATGTGGACGAACTGGATGTAGATCAAATCATGTCCATCCACAGGAACAGTGGTCACCCAGGAGTGCGGCGTACCACCTACTTTGCAAGGAGAATCTGTCCATCAACAACCAAAGCAGCCGTCAGATCAGCTGTACGGACATGTGAGGAATGTCAGTCCATAGACCCCGCACCAGTGCGCTGGAAAAAAGGAAAGCTCGAGGTATGTGAGAACTGGCACAGATTGGGGATGGATATCACCCACTATGGTGCCCGTCATTTTTTGACGCTGACAGATTGCGGCCCGTCGCGTTTTTCACTCTGGAAGCAGTTGACAAGACAAGACTCGGCGGCCGTCATTCGCCAGCTAAATGAAGTGTTCCTTGAGCGGGGCCCACCCCGTGAGCTACTCATGGACAATGACCCAGCTTTCTGCAGCAGGGAATTCGGAGCCTTCGCGCGCAGGTGGGGCGTCAACTTGCGGTTCCGTTGTGCATATGCCCCAGCTGGGAATGGCATAGCGGAGCGATGCCACCGTACAGTGAAGCGAATTGCGGCAAGAATGCGCTGTACCATCCAGGAAGCCGTCTACTGGTACAACGTCACACCAAAAGACGGTACATCACCCCAGACTGCGCCCGCCAACAGGATCCACCAGTACGAACTGAGGGTGAAAGGGATTGACGCCCCTACAACGACTTTAGACCCTGGGAACGGTCCCTACCAAGTCGGGGATCGCGTGTGGGTCAAGGCGCCTATGAGTCGGTGCACCACCAAATTCAACGAGGGTCGGGTGTCGCAAGTAATCAGCCCGCAGTCATGTCTGGTGGACGGAATACCCCGCCACGTTAAGAATTTACGCCCGCGCCGCAGTTACGACGCGTCTGAGGAAGATACCGACGACACGTCTGAGAGCGGGGCGGAAAGTTTGCTGCTGGAGGAGAGTGTGGAATGCGTCGATCCATCTGAAGAGAGAGTAGCAGATTCCCCCGTTGACGCTCTACCCGAAGTGGGAGCGAGATCAGAGCCCCCCGCCCTGCCCTTACGCAGAAGCACCCGTCGGAAACGACCGCCGCCGAGCTGCCACCTTTGTGATCATGAGATCAGGGAGGGGTGTGATGACTTACCCAGGAACTCAAAGCGCGTACGGACGTGTCTTGCCTGCGTGGCGAATCCGGCAAGAAACATGGCCGCGTGTGAAGACGCGTTTTATGCGCGCCGGTCTCGTTCAGAACGAGATTGCGCAACAACGTATGCAAATTTTGCAGTGTCGGAGTGCCATAAAAAGGAAACGTTAGCGGCACAGATAGATTCAGTCTTTCGGCGGACTTCGTGGAATAGAGTTGGACGTACGAACTGACTGACTAGCGTACTAAGAGGCGGTTATAGCCTGTACGTCTGATTCCGGTGGAAAGGAGTATTGAAGTCTCTTTCTGTGTAGCGACGGCTGAGAAGAACAGCTCGTGTCACTGTGAAATTTATTTTGTGTCGTTACTGTCTACACTAATTAAAACTGGTCTCCATCTACCGAGGTCAACTTGAGGTGGTGTAATGTTTAACAAGCTTGTCTCGCTAGAACCATCACGACTTAATGGTCAGTTCGATCCTCACTGGGTGTCTCTTACTTTCGGCCTTGTGCCACATCTGAGCTACGCTTGGAATAATCCTATACTTTGACTATCTGGTTTATTAAAACTGCCTTCTATCTATCTATCTATCTATCTATCTATCTATCTATCTGCATCGCTTCATTACATATCTATCTATCTATCTATCTATCTATCTATCTATCTATCTATCTATCTATCTGCATCGCTTCATTACATATCTATCTATCTATCTATCTATCTATCTGCATCGCTTCATTACATATCTATCTATCTATCTATCTATCAGTGTCTTTCTGTCTTTGTGTTTCTGTCTATATATCTATCTGTCAATCGACGTAATTTGCTGAGGGCAGAGAAGCCAAAATGAAACTCGCTGTTTCTTTGTTTTGTTTTTTTTGGTTGTTTTTTTTGGTGGTCAAATTATGAGAAATCAAATTTTAGGTCAATTGTTCCGCGACTAAAATAAAAGCTTATAAAAATTTTATTTCTATTTAAAAAAAAGAATTAAGAAAAATGCCAAATTAAATGTAAAACCGTCAAGGTGTTGTTGTTTTTTTGTTTATTTACACGTCTTTTGAGAGAGGTGTATTTTTTGTAAGCCAGACGGTGTGTGTAAAAAAATAAAAGAAAAGCTGTGCGTTTTTAATGACTCTTTTGGATCAGGAATTTGCCGCCAAAATTGTTTGCCAAACTCTGATTTTCTTCTGTGAAATCGTGCAATTTTTATGACCCTTTCGGATCAGGAATAGTCGCCAGAAGCAAAAATTTTGAAGGGCCCTTTTTTATATATTGGCCAATGAAAATTAAGTTTTCGAGACCCGTAGAAATTCCGGATGGCCCCAAGTGGAGCCGACTTTTTCAAATAAAAGAGAGGGCTTTAAGAAACGAAAAGTAGAAACGAAAAAATAACGAAAGGGAGCCGAGCAGAGATCTGAGACGACACGCAGTTGGCAGACCACTTAACACCCTCTCTCTACATTAACCGACAAGTGGGCCATAAATCAGCCTTCAACTACCAAAAAACCAACCTTTTCCAAAACTAATCCGGCCTGCTGTCAACGAAAATTCTTCAAAGGAGGTGGGTGCCTTTTATGAGTTCTGCTAAGTGGTGGTCTCTTTAAAAAAAAAAAAAAAAAAAACTTTATCCCTTTCTTTTTGTATTTTTGTAAAGGGTCTAAAAACTTTATCCCTTTTTTTGTATTTTTGTAAAGGATCTGAAACTTTATCCTTTTGTATTTTTAAAGGGTCTAAAATTAAAAAAAAAACAGAGTTGGACTAAACAATTAATTTCATAGCTTGTTTCTGTGGGTATTTCCTTTTTAGAAACCCCAGGAACATATTGTTATCCTGCCGTGTTAGGCGCACAGAAGGAAATTTTTGTGCAACCTTTCTTGTTCTTGTCTGTGCCTTTGTGATTATTGTAAAATAATTGTACAATAAATGTTTTTTCCTGTTTTTAAAATTTTACGCAGTGGTTTGTCTTGTATCGTTAACTCGCGCTTACTAACGGCAGCTATCGTTTCTTCTGCCTACTAAATTTTGTGTCTGGCACAAGGAGAAAAAAAAGAAACAACATTTTTACATATAGTCAATAGAATTTATTGTTTGAACTCTCAAAGACTTTTACACATGACGAAACTTTTAAGCTACTACTACTGCTACTATTACTGATATGAATATTAATACTACTAATAATTTAGCTTGAAACAAAATTTTAATAATGATACTATTTTGTGGGTATGTGAGTGTGTCTGGATTTCTCTGTGTGAATGTGTGTCGGCTTGGATGTGTGTGTGACTTTCAAAACATATTTACTTATTATATTACGTATGTATCTATCTATCTATCTTTCTATCTATCTAGCTCTATCTATCTAACTATCTCTGCGTCTATCTCTCTATCTGCCGATCTATCAACCTGTCCGTCTCTCACTCAGTCTAACTACTTATCTAAGTATATGAATAAATATAGTTTTTAGGTGTGTCATATATATGGGATATAATTGCTGAATATCAGAGTCTAAGCGTATGTAAATATATATATATATATAAAAGTGAACATTGAAGTCAACGCTCAGAGGCGACAGGCTGTTTTCATACTAGACGCAATGCGATTATGTCTATCATGAAACAGCCTGTCGACTCTGAGTGTTGACTTCAATGTTCACTTTTATATATATATATATATATATATATATATATATATATATATATATATATATATATATATATGTATATGTATATATATATAATTAAAACTACTGTAATTCTGTCTCTCTGTCTATGTCTCTAAATACAACATCTATCTATCTATCTATCTATCTATCTCAGTCCCTTTTATATCTATCTATCTATCTATCTATCTATCTCTCTCAGTCCTTTTTCTATCTATCTATCTATCTATCTCAGTCCTTTTTATATCTATCTATCTATCTATCTCAGTCCTTTTTCTATCTATCTATCTATCTATCTATCTATCTATCTATCTATCTATCTCAGTCCTTTTTCTATCTATCTATCTATCTATCTATCTATCTCAGTCCTTTTTCTATCTATCTATCTATCTATCTATCTATCTATCTATCTCAGTCCTTTTTCTATCTATCTATCTATCTATCTATCTATCTCAGTCCCTTTTATATCTATCTATCTATCTCAGTCCTTTTCATATCTATCTATCTATCTCAGTCCTTTTCATATCTATCTATCTATCTATCTATCTATCTATATAATCAAAACTGCTATCTAACTTTCGGTCTATCTATCCATCTGTCTGTCTCTCTATCCAATCAAAACTGCTATCTATCTGTCCATCTATCTATCTATCTATCTATCTATCTATCTATCTATCTATCTGTGTCTGTCTGTCTTTGTGTTTCTGTCTATATATCTATCTGTCCCTCGACGTAATTTCCTGAGGGCAGAAAAGACAAAGTGAAACGCGTCATTTTTTTTATTTTTTTTTTTTATTGTTTTTTTTTTTTTTGGTGGTCAAATTCTGAGAAATCAAATTTTAGGTCAATTGTTCCGCGACTAAAATAAAAGCAAAAGCAACTCCTTTTATTGTTCAGTTGAGGACAATGTCTTCATAAATAATTTCATCAAAGGCCGAGTCCAAAGAAATAAAGAACAACAATAATAATAATAATAATAATAATAATATCAGCATTGATGGATATTAAAGAGACTTGGTGTCACTTGATCCATGATTATAGTCAATAGAAATTATTGTCTGAAATCTCAAAAGACCTTTACACATGATTAAACGTTTAGGCTACTATTAGTACTACTACTACTATTAATAATAATAGCGTTACTAATACTACTAATAATTTAGCTTGAAACCAATTTTAATAATGAAAACTATTTCGTGGGTATGTGTGTCGGATGCGTGTGTAAGTGTGTGTGTGTGACCTTCCAAAACATCTTGTGAAAAATTACATGATATATACTTTTTATATTACGTATGTATGAATATATCTTTTTAAAAAGCTATCTATCGGTCTTTCTGTCTATCTATCGTCTATCTATTTATATATCACTCTATCTGTCTGTGTCCCTCTTTCTATATATCTGTCTATCTATCTGTCTTTCTGTCTATCTATAATCTATCTATTTATATATCACTCTATCTGTCTGTGTCTGTCTTCCTATATATCTGTCTGTCTGTCTAAGTTATTAAAACTTCTGTCTATTTATATATCTATCTATCTAATTATAAATGATATCTATATATTTGTCTTTCCGTCTGTCTATCTAACAATCTATCTATCTATCTATCTATCAATCGATTTATCTATCTATGTAATTAAAACTTCTATTTATCTATCTATCTATCTATCTATCTATCTATATATGTAATTAAAACTGCTGCCTATCTCTCTATCTATGTATGCAATAATAATAATAATAATAATAATAATAATAATAATAATAATAAAAACAATTGATCATCTTGTGTCAGGTTGCACGATATTAGCACCCACTGAATATAAAACCCGGCATGACAGAGTGGGCCAATATCTGCACTGGAAATTTTTCAGCTTCTAGCGGAAGGAAACTGAAAGAAACTGGTATGAACACCACCCTGACCCGGTTACGTAGATAGGACCAGTTACAATTCTATGGGACTACACAATACACACTGACAGAATAGTCAAAAGACCACAAACCAAAAAAAATAGCCTCCTTATTGATATGGCAGTCCCTGCAGACTGCAATGTATCTTTGAAGATATTCGAAAAGCTGTCAAAATACAAGGACCTTGAAATAGAAATCTCAAAAATGGGGCACAAGGGAACATCAACAATCACTGTTGTAGATGGATCCCTGGGATTGGTTGGAAAAGATTCCAGTAGATTAATTGAAGGGATTCCTGGAAGTCCATGCCTCAAAGAGATAGAAGAAATTGTTCTGACATGTACAGCCGACATTTTACAAAGGGCTTTATTTATGTAATTATTATTTTTCTTTTTTTTTGCAGTGGAAAGTGTCATGATGCCATTTCTAAACTTACGTCCCTGGGCGGGACTTGGAAAGACATGTGTAAACGACAGATATCAAAGGAAATTAAAAAAAATAATAATATCAGAATTGATGGATATTAAAGAGATTTGGTGTCGCTTGATCGATGAATAAAGTCAATAGAAATTATTGTTTGAAATCTCAAAAGAATTTTAAACATGATTAAATCTTCAGGCTACTACTACTACTACTACTACTACTACTAAAAGTAATAATAATAGGAATACTAATACTACTAATAATTTAGCTTGAAACCAAATTTTGATAATGAAACTATTTTGTGGTTATGTGTGTCGGGTGCGTGTGTAAATGTGTCTGTCTGGGTCTCTCTGTGTGAATGTGTGTGGGCTTGGATGTGTGTGTGACATTGCAAAACATCTTGTAAAAAATTACTTCATATTTACTTTTTATATTACGTATGTACGAATCTATCTATCTGTCTTTCTGTCTATCTATCATCTATCTATTTATATATCAATCTATCTGTCTGTGTCTGTCTTTCTATATATCTGTCTGTCTTTCTATGTTATAAATACATCTATCTATCTATCTATGTAATTAAAACTGCTATCTATCTATCTATCTACCAGCAGATAACGCGTATCTATCTATCTATCTATATATATATCGATCGATTTATCTATCTATGTAATTAAAACTTCTATCTCTCGATCTATCGATCGATCGATTTATCTATCTATGTAATTAAAACTTCTATCTATCTCTCTCTCTATCTATCTATCGTTTTATCTACCTATGTAATTAAAACTTCTATCTATCTATCGATTTATCTATCTATGTAATTAAAACTTCTATCTATCTATCTATCGATTTATCTATCTATGTAATTAAAACTTCTATCTATCTATCTATCTATCTATCGATCGATTTATCTATCTATGTAATTAAAACTTCTATCTATCTATCTATCGATCGATCGATTTATCTATCTATGTAATTAAAACTTCTATCTCTCTATCTATCTATCTATCGATTTATCTATCTATGTAATTAAAACTTCTATCTATCTATCTATCTATCGATCGATCGATTTATCTATCTATGTAATTAAAACTTCTATCTCTCTATCTATCTATCGATTTATCTATGTATGTAATTAAAACTTCTATCTATCTATCTATCTATCTATCTATCGATCGATTTATCTATCTATGTAATTAAAACTTCTATCTATCTATCTATCTATCTATCGATCGATCGATTTATCTATCTATGTAATTAAAACTTCTATCTATCTATCTATCTATCTATCTATCTATCGATTTATCTATCTCTGTAATTAAAACTTCTATCTATCTATCTATCTATCGATCGATTTATCTATCTATGTAATTAAAACTTCTATCTATCTATGTATCTATCGATCGATTTATCTATCTATGTAATTAAAACTTATATCTATCTATCGATCGATTTATCTATCTATGTAATTAAAACTTCTATCTATCTATCTATCTATCTATCGATCGATTTATCTATCTATGTAATTAAAACTTCTATCTATCTATCTATCGATCGATTTATCTATCTATGTAATTAAAACTTCTATCTCTCTCTATCTATCTATCTATCGATTTATCTACCTATGTAATTAAAACTTCTATCTATCTATCTATCGATTTATCTATCTATGTAATTAAAACTTCTATCTATCTATCTATCTATCGATTTATCTATGTAATTAAAACTTCTATCTATCTCTCTATCTATCTATCGATCGATTTATCTATCTATGTAATTAAAACTTCTATCTATTTATCTATCGATTGATCGATTTATCTATCTATGTAATTAAAACTTCCATCTCTCTATCTATCTATCTATCTATCTATCGATTTATCTATCTATGTAATTAAAACTTCTATCTATCTATCTATCTATCGATCGATTTATCTATCTATGTAATTAAAACTTCTATCTATCTATCGATCAATTTATCTATCTATGTAATTAAAACTTCTATCTATTTATCTATCGATTGATCGATTTATCTATCTATGTAATTAAAACTTCTATCTCTCTATCTATCTATCTATCTATCTATCGATTTATCTATCTATGTAATTAAAACTTCTATCTATCTATCTATCTATCGATCGATTTATCTATCTATGTAATTAAAACTTCTATCTATCTATCGATCAATTTATCTATCTATGTAATTAAAACTTCTATCTATCTATCTATGTAATTCAAACTTCTATCTATCTATCTATCTATCTATGTAATTAAAACTTCTATCTATCTATCTATCTTTGTAATTAAAACTTCTATCTATCTATCTATCTATGTAATTAAAACTTCTATCTATCTATCTATCTATCTATCTATGTAATTAAAACTTCTATCTATCTATCTATCTATCTATCTATCTATCTATGTAATTAAAACTTCTATCTATCTATCTATCTATCTATCTATGTAATTAAAACTTCTATCTATCTATCTATCTCTCTATCTATATAATTAAAACTTCTATCTATCTATCTATCTATCTATCTATCTATCTATGTAATTAAAACTTCTATCTATCTATCCATCTATCTATCTATCTATGCAATTTGGGAGGAAAATAGAGTAAATGTTTACAGGAGAGAAATTAAGTTGAAAAATTTTCAAATTCATCTTGACATGGGCTGACCTTGACCAATATTTAACATTTGTTCAAAATGAGAAATTACTCCCACAGACACATACACACGCACACACACATATATATATATACATACATATACATATATATATATATATATATATATATATATATATATATGACCATAAATTAGTATATTAAATTTTAGCATCTTTTTACTATGAAAGACACATTGATTTGGAAATTGTTACAAAAATCAAATAATTATTGGATTTTAATAAAACTTTCAGGACTAATTAAAAAATGAATGAAATTATTATAGAATTGTTTTTTTCTTATAAAATCTTGACAAAAAAATATTCTTTATCTGTTACCTGCCACTTACTTAATTTTTTATTTCAAGAAATTCATTTTCATGGGGCCTAATGTTTATATTAGTTATAAACACACATCTTTAGAAAATTTAAATCATCAATTTGGTTTTTTGTTTTGTTTTTTCTTTTCAAAATAATGCACCATGTTACAGGAAATTTGCTCAAAATCATAATTAAAAAAAATGCAATAAAACTGAGATATTAATTAATTAGAAAAGCTATATAAAAATTATATATTATGGACACAATTGTCATGAGGAAAAAGAATTCTTTTTTCAATGAATAATGAATTTTACAAGAATTATTTTATTTTTTGAAAATTTTATTTAGAATAATTTATAAAGTTTTAAATCTTTGAAAATTATGTATTAATTAGTAGCAGTTAGATGATATTGTTAAGTAAAAACTATATTTACTAATCATAACTGGAAAAGTTTACTACTATTTAGCAAGCCTCAATATTTTAAAAAGAATTTAAAATTTTTTTTGTGTTTGTGTAAACGTGCTGATTTTTGTAAATACAGGCGTCTATATATATTATCAGAATATAAGAGCAGTTAATTTAAATCCAAATTACCTAAAATTCAATAAAACATTAGATTACTTAAAATATTTTCCTAAAGATTTAAGATTACTTGGTAGTTAAAAAAATAATATAAAAAGGCACTCATGGTATATTTGTGAAGTAAATTTGACAGATACGTCATCCATAGAAAACATTTCCAAACATAAGTCTATTGAGATACTTGTTAACATCTTCTAAAAACAGCCACCTCTGTGTGAAAAAATGCTTTGCTGTGATATTTTAAACTAAAAGTAAATAATATTTGTTTCAAGTCAGATTAATTAAACTTTAAATCAGCTAATAATCCTCAAGTAAAATTTTAGAAAAGTATATTTTATTTTTTAAAGATTTTTTAATAAAAAGAATTAATTATGATGAGAGATTTGTAAATATGGCTAAAATCATTCCAATTAATTTAAATTAAGATGCGGCAAAGTATTTTGTTTATTGGAAATATTAATCAATTAGCTTGAAATTTAAAAGCAAAATAAAAGCTTCAAGAAAGATTTTTCATTTAAAAAACTTAATTTTAAATCTGAGGTATCTCTTTTCTTTGGAGAAACCTACTTTATTTAATTATCTTTTAGGTTAGTGGTTAACATAACCAGTTCAATTTTTTTATAATATCAACTGGGCCACTGATGGCAACACCAGTGGTCCACAGATGGGCCTCTATTACCAAGAGGAACACACTGGAAATTTGACAGCAGGTCACCAGTGGTGAACAGTAGTGGCATGCCACCCAGTGGTAGATCGGTGGTTTGCAAGTAGGAAGAGAACACCAAATTACAAATGATTTACACACACATCTATATATAGAAGTCAACACTTAGAGATGACAATTTGTTTCATGCCAGACGCAATCGTCAGGCCATAATATTTATTACTGAATAATAACAGTAAATACGGCACAAGGCCAAAAAGGGGGAATGGGGAAGAGGAAGGTCATCACTTGTCTTAATCTTAAACTTAGCTAGTCCCGAGCACTGACTCAAACATACAAAACAATATTCCTTCCACCAAAACGCCACATTCATACTTACCTTTCATGCTACATCCACCAAAATACCTCATGGTCTCTATGAAAGTCCTAAATAACCCCATATTTACAATAAAGTCTGTGGAGGGCGGGAGTAAAAATTTTATACAATAAATAAACCCCAATGAATATATACAATATGACTAAATATATGTACAAGAAACGAAACAAAATGTATGTTAGTAATAAAAAAACCCCACAAATCCTAAATGTGACAGTAAAATCAATTGACTGGGCGAAATCGACACGGGACCATAACAATAAAGAACAAACATTTATCCATCCCAACCACTCACGCAAACACGCACTGATTCAGACTCAACCATACGAAAAAGCTCACACTCGAAAACGAAAGGCGTCCCGTATCCTCCAGAGAACTGAAATGACTGAGCACCTAAAGAGGGGAGGGAAGGGGAGTTAAACTAAAGGAAAAGAAAAGGGGGACACAAAAAAAATGGGGCCAATGAGCAAACACACTCTAGCTAAGTTTTACAGAAATTAAAAAACTAAAAAGCAAAAACCCTAAACTATCCTAAATCCAGGGATGGGTTGCCAAAGTTCAACCCAGGCAAACAATATCCTGATGCCTAACCAGCATCAAAATGCCACTGAAGGTCAGCCCCTTTCACACGGCACAAACGCGCAAGACTCACCCACCTTTCGCCAAATTCTGATGATGTGAGCCGCCGCCTTTCCGTCCTAATCTTGACTTTAAGCTGATGCCTAAAGAACAAGATCAGTTCGGAAGTAGCAAACTTCTCGCCACCATAGAATTCCTTCTGACGCGTCGTCCAAATCACGACTCTCATAACGCCTAGTAAGCAACAGCACACATAATGCTCAGCCTTCGACATCTGAGGCACCACATTGCTACAAACAGAAACGGCATCCAGGACAAAGGACTTTCTCCGCAGTACGCGAACCATGAGGCCTTCAACGAACTTGCACAACGGCACTACCACCGTGCACTGAAAGAAGGCGTGACCAATGGTCTCGACTTCCCCAACACAGCGGCGGCAGTCTGGAGAATTCTCCAAGCCCGCTGAACAAAGTCTTTTGCCGACCCAGAGGGCTCTACGAATCACCCGCCAGGTGAGTGATGCCTCATCGTTAGTGAGGCATTTCAACCCTGGCGCCCAAGGCCATATTGAGCGAGCCTGCTGCTTCGTAAGACCGAGCTCGCTAATCAAACCATCTTGAACGGACACCCGAACTAGCACTTGATACAATGCCCTACGAGACAACGCCTGGACGTTGGAGAGGCCTTCCGACGCCCGTAAGAGGCATTTCAGAGCGCGACGACATTCGTGATAGAAGGAGCTTTCGGCTCGGGGTCTACGGCGAGCCTCCCCCTCGCACGAGTGCACACTTCTCAGGGACGGGAAATTTTTCCGGGCGTCTTCCTTCCAGAAGGCTCCCACCTCGTCCGGTTCGCGACACAATCGGTCTAGGAATGCAATGCGAAGCATATGTTGACGAATCTCAATGCTTGGCATATCCAGGCCGCCCTCAGTGGTATGAAGGCAACAGATCTCCCGAGATACCATAGGGGCCTTGCCTCTCCACAAGAAGGAGAACAAGAGCCTTACTAATAAAATTAGTGGGGCAAACGGAAGTGGAAGTACAGAGAGTCGGTACACGAGGATTGGATATATGTGTGAAACACATACTTCCTCCCTTCCCTTCAGGGAAAGCCTCCTCCGAGACCACAGATTAACCGCGATCTCGGTCTTCTCTCGTACCTCCGACCAATTCATTTCCAACTGGAGATCCGGACCGAACCAGACGCCGAGTATCTTGATCGGTCCATCCGTCCAGAGGAAAGGTCCGGGAAGAGAAACTCCCTTCCATGCACCCAACCGCAAGCCAACAGACTTATCACGGTTGATCTTGGCCCCTGTCACCATCTCATAACCACTGACCTCTTTGCTGACTTCGTCAATCTCGGCTCTGCTCGACACAAGAACCGAAACGTCGTCAGCATAGGCAGAATACTTTGCTGAGGTGGTAGCCCCAGGCAAAGATATTCCACGCAGGACCGGATTCGCCTTTAACTTGCGAAGGAAAGGTTCCAACGCAAGAACGTAAAGCAAAGGCGAGAGCGGACAACCCTGACGAATAGAGCGAGACAATACGAAAGGCTTCGATCTTACTCCATTCACTTCCACCAGCGCACCGGGGGTCGCATACAAGAGTCGGATCCAGGAGCGAAAGTCGGCTCCGAAACCGGCCGACGAAAGGACAGCCTCCAGAAAACGATGATCAACCCTATCGAAGGCCTTGGACTGATCTAAATTGATCAGCGCGGCTTCACCGTCGACTTGTTCTAAGATCAAGCGTACCATATGCAGGTTATCCTGAATAGTCCTGCCCTTCACAGCACAAGTCTGCTCGGGTCCAATCAGACTAGACAGGACAAGCTGCAAACGGTTGGCTAAGATCTTCGCCAAAATCTTCAACTCAGCATTTAGCATCGTTAAAGGGCGAAAGTTCCCTAACCCATCCCCACCGTTCTTGTCCTTACGCAGCAACTTGATCACACCCCTGGTGAAGCGTTGAGGTATAGACCCATGCTTCATCCAGTGGTTGAAAATCAGTCCCAGCAAAGGAACAAAAACGGGCGACAGCCTCAAGTACACTTCGTAGGGCAGACCATCGAGTCCCGGAGACTTATCCAGGCCAACCTGCTTCAGCGCTTCCCAGATCTCAGACTCTGTTATGGGACCCTCGCACCCAGCCGCTTCAGCTGCCTCGAGGCAGGGAAAGTCGGCTAAATAGGAGTCGAACTGAGCAGAGCTCAGACCGGGCTCCCTGGTGAAAAGATCCTGAAAGTAATGTCGAAAGACCTCACATATGCCCGCGTTTGTAGTCACGGTCCGATTATCCGGTAATGTGACGCACGCGATATGTCGCCGAGACGCACTCCTACTCTCCTCTGCACGCAATTCAGCGGCCATATTCGTCGCCTCAGAGGACATTCTTTTTAACCTAGCCCTAACTACCAGAGCTTGATCCTTCTTGATAAGCAAGGAGGCCAACTCTGCCTTAGCTAAGGCTACATCCCCACTAACACGGGATTTCACGGCCCGATCGACTTTTTCTTCTAAAGCAGTTTGCGCCGCTAATCTATCTCGATTGAGTCGACGACTAAAATCGGCAGCAAACGTTCTAATTTTTGATTTAAGGTTACCCCACCAGGCGTTCCCAAAAACCGCTCCCGACAATTCCCGTTGTATCATTAGTAGCAGCTGGTCCCGAAATCCCTGTTCACCAAACAGTGAACAGTTGAATTTCCAGTAACCAGCCAACCTAACCTTAGGCTTATCTAAGTTTACACGGACCCGGACAAGCCTATAATCCGAATAAACTATATAATGGAAACTTGGACACCCTAAGAGCCCTACATCGACTCTCTTAACTAGGACTCGATCGAGGTAGCTCGCAAGCGTCCCAGGATCCGAGTTGCCACTATTAGTCCAAGTCCAAGCTATATCTCGAGAAATGCTCATTTCGGTACTTATCGACGAGATCGAACCCGTCGATGAAGCCCCGAAATGGTTTCACATCAGGATTGTTAGTGGCCCGTTTTTTCCCTATACGATCTATATCGGGATCAAGGACGGCATTCCAATCACCCGCTAAAACTACCCGACGAGATGTCGTCAAAAACGGCTCGATCTGCCGAAACAGACCAGGACGCTCAGCATGGATAATGGGCGCATAAACGCCGATGAGACGCAAAGCCTTACCTTTTATGGTAACGTCCAGCACACAAAGCCTGCCCGCCGGATCTGCGAAAACAAGAGTACATACAGCGTCTGAAGACCTGCTCACTAGCCAAGAGACAATCCTCGAACGACCATCAAAACATGCTGAATAAAGGGCGAACCCATTAGACAGCACATCCTCACGATCATGAGAAGAAAACCGGGTCTCTTGCACACAACAGATATTCACCGCGAGGCGCTGAAGGTCGCGAGAGAGCCTCGCCCTGCGAGACTCCAACCTCAGGCCCCGGACATTTAAAGTAGCTAACCAGAGAGCCATATTGAACACTGATTAGGGTTGTTTATCTGCGTTGAACATGGCTGGGGTTAGGATACCGACAGCCTCTCCCATAGACCCATGGCCCATCTCATTCTTGATGGTACCGTCTTCGGAGATTCCGCCGATATCCCACGGGAAAGTCAATTTTATAGCTCTATAAAGGGAGGGGTGAACAAAAACTGAGACCCTCCCTGCACAAAATTGCTTCATCTTTTTCAACTTTTCATTTTGGACTATGGCTATTGGCGGGGTCATGCTGAACGATGAAATCGCTTCATCCACCTAGCCCAAACTGATTTCGCACCCGGTTCTGATCTGATTACAGTTAATACCCTTTGGGCATTAGGGAAGTTTCCGGGATCTTCAATGTCTTTCTCCCCAAATTTCTTTACGGATAAGAGGAATTTGAGGCTCTTAATTCTGTTCCCGTAATCCCTCGCCTTTTCTGCTTGTAGGGGAGATATTTTGCATATATCAATGCCTGGGTTAAAGATGTGCTATGGTCTTTTCTTTTTATCCGCACCATCTTGTGTAGGGCTTCTGGGTCTTTTGGTAACTGTTGTGCGTAATTTGTATGATTTTGAGGGTGAAGGACTGGGAGTGTGGCGAGGAGTACTGGGATGTCTAAAAGGACTGGGGTCTCTACTGAGAGGGATTTGGGACTGGGCACGAGAAGTGGAAGGGGTGGCTGGAGAAGGCTTCACTCTGGAGAGAGGGGTTGAGGGACATGGAGTGGGAGGAATAGGTTTGGAAGATGTGGAGCGAGTGGCCATCTTTTTAGGGGGAGACTTGACCGGAGAAGAGGGTTGAGGAGACTGCAAAGGGGATTTTTTTTCCGGGGATTTTTTCTGTTTTCTTTGGTCGTCTATTTGTTTTTTAAGTTGTTTCAGTTTTACCGTTTTTTCGTAAGACGGTTCATATTTTTTCATATGATCTTCAGACGTTAAAGAGGTCGGGGCGTCACCCATGCTGTTGATAGAGGGAGTGGGACTGTGTGTGTCTTTAGTCCCCGAGGCTTCAGGGGACTGAGGACCCGCTGGCTGACGCTTCCCTCTGACCCTGCCAACTACCTGCCATTCCCCTTCTTCCCCCTTCTTAGCCGCAGAAGCGGTGGAAGAGGGCTCTTCGGGGGATGGGGGCTTGGATGGTGACCCAACCGGGGGAACATCCTCTCCGGTCCCGGCAGCTGGCATGCCCATTACAGGCGCGGCGGATTTTGCAGACTCGGTCAGAGGGGGAGTTTGGTCTTTTGTGACCTGAGTCCCAAAGGCCTTCTTCTCTGGGCAGGAAGAGGAGAGATGACCAGTCACTCCACACTTCCAACAGACTGGTTTACGACCGGTCGCGATGACCGGCAGCTTCAGGTCACCGACGTCAATCCAGTTGGGGACGGAGCTGAAGGCCTTTCGATCGAGCATCATATCAAAGCTCCATCCCCCAGTCAGGCTATAGCAGGAAGCGGCCAATATCTCCCCGTATTGGTCCAGGAAAGCCGCGACGTGTTCCCCGATAACCTGAGGAGGGACCTCATACACTGCCACCCTGGTCCTCCGCCGACCCTCATACTCGGTTCGGAGGATGAGATCCTTTGTGATCAACTCCCTCCGGGTGGCTCTTACGCAGTCTTCTGCAGTGGGCAGCAGTACGTCCCACATGAAGAAACCCTTTCCCTTGACAATTCTTAGGGGTTTGAACCACAGGGACTCCAGTGCTTTAAACACTGTGTCTTTAGTCGAACGACAAATTTTGCGCGAACGCTTGTCGACGACAAAAACTGACACTATTCTTTTCTCGACTCTCTTCAGTTCCACTGGATCCTCCAAGAGCCCGTCTTTCACCACGAGGTGAGCGTAACTCTTGGCACGCTCCAGGAACTCTGCGATGTCGATTATACAATTCGGAGGGGACTTCCAACAAGAGGGCGAATCCCCGACCTCCGTATTATCTTTTGGCTTGTCTGAGTTTTACTTTTTTTCTTTTTCCAGTTTTTCATTGTCTAACCTGGCTTTGGCGGCCTTTTTAAGGATGTCAACTATTTCCTCATTTGTAGGGGTTCGAGGCAGGGCAGGATATTCATCCCGATTATCTTTATCTGGGGGGTCTTTTTTGGGGTTGAACAAGTGCTTCCTCACCGATTTTCGGATGGAAGCAAGGGTCGTTGTCTTTTTTTAGTGATAAGGAAAGAAGGGGTTTTTTTTCCTTCTTCTCCATGGTGGAGAAAAAAGGGGGGCAGGAGTGAGGGGATAGGGGGAGGGATATTCAATAAATTTCGCCTAAAGGCGAAAACAAAAACAAAAAAAATAACGCCAAAAGGCGGGAAAAAAATAAAAAGGGGAAAATGGACGATAAAATAAAACGTTCAAAGAAAAAGTGGACACAAACCTAATCTAAATAAAACTCTAGCCGAAGCTAGTTAAAAAAAATAAAGTTGGCCGACTCTAAGCAGCGAGTCAAACCAGTAATAACAGAAAATTAACGGCTAACTTTAACAGTACAACAATTACAAATATAAAACAAAAAACATGTAAAACTTAAAGACAAATATCGCCTAAAGGCGTAACAATTAACAAAACACGAAAAGGACAATTAAATAATAAAATAAAACGTTCAAACAGGGTAACCAAAGAAAATACTCAACTTCGACAAAAAATCAAAATGGCCGACACTAGACGAAAACAATAACAAAAGAAAATACGGAACTTTGGCAAGAACCAAAGCTAGCAACAATAATTCAAAATTGCCGACCCAAAACAAACAAGTCGAACCAATAAAGAAAATAAACAAATAAATTAGACAATACAACAATTACAAAACGATTTTAGTACAAACAATTTTATAAAACGAAAAACACGTAAAACGTAGAGTTAGGACAGAAACAAGAAATTAAAATTAATTAACGCAAAACACGGACAAGGGTTACACTATATATAAAACGAAGCTAGAAATTAACGGGAAATGAAGGTTATAAGGAAGGCTAAAAAAGCGTGGAAATTAAAACGGGGTAGAAACAAAAATTAACGGGGGAAGGGAATTAAAACGAGAAACTAGAATAGGGGATAAAATGAAAAACAAAGAATTAACGGGGTAAAAAGAAAAACTAAAACAAAAAATTAAAGGGGAAAAAAACTGAAATAAAAAGGGAAAAAACTAAAAGAGGGGGGTAAAAATAAAAATGGATAGAAGAAAAAATCAAAAGGACTTTTTTTTTCTTTTTTTTGAAACAGAAAATAAATAAAATAACTAACTTTAACCAAAAGAACAGTTCACAGAGATTTCGGCAAGAGCAGTCGTGTAGCGGTCTGAAAAATAAACGGTATAATGACAAGCCGGACAAAACGCAAGCGTTGGGCCACAATATTTATTACTGTTATGTACAGTAAATACGGCACAAGGCCAAAAGGGGGATTGGGGAAAAGGAAGGTCATCACTGGTCTTAATCTTAAACTTAGCTAGTCCCGAGCACTGACCCAAACATACAAAACAATATTCCTTTCACCAAAACGCCACATTCATACTTACCTTCCATGCTACATCCACCAAAATACCTCATGGTCTCTATGAAAGTCCTAAATAACCCCATATGTACAATAAAGTCTGTGGGGGGCGGGAGTAAAAATTTTATACAATAAATAAACCCCAATGAGTATATACAATATGACTAAATATATATGTACAAGAAACGAAACAAAATGTATGTTAGTAATAAAAAACCCCCACAAATCCTAAATGTGACAGTAAAATCAATTAACTGGGCGAAATCGACACGGGACTATAACAATAAAGAACAAACATTTATCCATCCCAACCACTCACGCAAACACGCACTGATTCAGACTCAACCATACGAAAAAGCTCACACTCGAAAACGAAAGGCGTCCCGTATCCTCCAGAGAACTGAAATCACTGAGCACTTAAAGAGGGGAGGGAAGGGAAGTTAAACTAAAGGAAAAGAAAAGGGGGACACAACAAAGGGGGCCAATGAGCAAACACACTCTAGCTAAGTTTTACAGAAATTAAAAAACTAAAATACAAAAGCAAAAACCCTAAACTATCCTAAATCCAGGGATGGGTTGCCAAAGTTCAACCCAGGCAAACAATATCCTGATGCCTAACCAGCATCAAAATGCCACTCAAGGTCAGCCCCTTTCACACGGCACAAACGCGCAAGACTCACCCACCTTTCGCCAAATTCTGATGATGTGAGCCGCCGCCTTTCCGTCCTAATCTTGACTTTAAGCTGATGCCTAAAGAACAAGATCAGTTCGGAAGAAGCAAACTTCTCGCCACCATAGAATTCCTTCTGACGCGTCGTCCAAATCACGACTCTCATAACGCCTAGTAAGCAACAGCACACATAATGCTCAGCCTTCGACATCTGAGGCACCACATTGCTACAAACAGAAACGGCATCCAGGACAAAGGACTTTCTCCGCAGTACGCGAACCATGAGGCCTTCAACGAACCTGCACAACGGCACTACCACCGTGCACTGAAAGAAGGCGTGACCAATGGTCTCGACTTCCCCAACACAGCGGCGGCAGTCTGGAGAATTCTCCAAGCCCGCTGAACAAAGTCTTTTGCCGACCCAGAGGGCTCTACGAATCACCCGCCAGGTGAGTGATGCCTCATCGTTAGTGAGGCATTTCAACCCTGGCGCCCAAGGCCATATTGAGCGAGCCTGCTGCTTCGTAAGACCGAGCTCGCTAATCAAACCATCTTGAACGGACCCCCGAACTAGCACTTGATACAATGCCCTACGAGACAACGCCTGGACGTTGGAGAGGCCTTCCGACGCCCGTAAGAGGCATTTCAGAGCGCGACGACATTCGTGATAGAAGGAGCTTTCGGCTCGGGGTCTACGGCGAGCCTCCCCCTCGCACGAGTGCACACTTCTCAGGGACGGGAAATTTTTCCGGGCGTCTTCCTTCCAGAAGGCTCCCACCTCGTCCGGTTCGCGACACAATCGGTCTAGGAATGCAATGCGAAGCATATGTTGACGAATCAGATGCTTGGCATATCCAGGCCGCCCTCAGTGGTATGAAGGCAACAGATCTCCCGAGATACCATAGGGGCCTTGCCTCCCCACAAGAAGGAGAACAAGAGCCTTACTAATAAAATTAGTGGGGAAAACGGAAGTGGAAGTACAGAGAGTCGGTACACGAGGATTGGATATATGTGTGAAACACATACTTCCGCCCTTCCCTTCAGGGAAAGCCTCCTCCGAGACCACAGATTAACCGCGACCTCGGTTTTCTCTCGTACCTCCGACCAATTCATTTCCAACTGGAGATCCGGACCGAACCAGACGCCGAGTATCTTGATCGGTCCATCCGTCCAGAGGAAAGGTCCGGGAAGAGAAACTCCCTTCCATGCACCCAACCGCAAGCCAACAGACTTATCACGGTTGATCTTGGCCCCTGTCACCATCTCATAACCACTGACCTCTTTGCTGACTTCGTCAATCTCGGCTCTGCTCGACACAAGAACCGAAACGTCGTCAGCATAGGCAGAATACTTTGCTGAGGTGGTAGCCCCAGGCAAAGATATTCCACGCAGGACCGGATTCGCCTTTAACTTGCGAAGGAAAGGTTCCAACGCAAGAACGTAAAGCAAAGGCGAGAGCGGACAACCCTGACGAATAGAGCGAGACAATACGAAAGGCTTCGATCTTACTTCATTCACTTCCACCAGCGCCCCGGGGGTCGCATACAAGAGTCGGATCCAGGAGCGAAAGTCGGCTCCGAAAACGGCCGACGAAAGGACAGCCTCCAGAAAACGATGATCAACCCTATCGAAGGCCTTGGACTGATCTAAATTGATCAGCGCGGCTTCATCGTCGACTTGTTCTAAGATCAAGCGTACCATATGTAGGTTATCCTGAATAGTCCTGCCCTTCACAGCACAAGTCTGCTCGGGGCCAATCAGACTAGACAGGACAAGCTGCAAACGGTTGGCTAAGATCTTCGCCAAAATCTTCAACTCAGCATTTAGCATCGTTAAAGGGCGAAAGTTCCCTAACCCATCCCCACCGTTCTTGTCCTTACGCAGCAACTTGATCACACCCCTGGTGAAGCGTTGAGGTATAGACCCCTGCTTCATCCAGTGGTTGAAAATCAGTTCCAGCAAAGGAACAAAAACGGGCGACAGCCTCAAGTACACTTCGTAGGGCAGACCATCGAGTCCCGGAGACTTATCCAGGCCAACCTGCTTCAGCGCTTCCCAGATCTCAGACTCTGTTATGGGACCCTCGCACCCAGCCGCTTCAGCTGCCTCGAGGCAGGGAAAGTCGGCTAAATAGGAGTCGAACTGAGCCGAGCTCAGACCGGGCTCCCTGGTGAAAAGATCCTGAAAATAATCTCGAAAGACCTCACATATGCCCGCGTTTGTAGTCACGGTCCGATTATCCGGTAATGTGACGCACGCGATATGTCGTCGAGACGCACTCCTACTCTCCTCTGCACGCAATTCAGCGGCCATATTCGTCGCCTCAGAGGACATTCTTTTTAACCTAGCCCTAACTACCAGAGCTTGATCCTTCTTGATAAGCAAGGAGGCCAACTCTGCCTTAGCTAAGGCTACATCCCCACTAACACGGGATTTCACGGCCCGATCAACTTTTTCTTCTAAAGCAGTTTGTGCCGCTAATCTATCTCGATTGAGTCGACGACTAAAATCGGCAGCAAACGTTCTAATTTTGGATTTAAGTTTACCCCACCAGGCGTTCCCAAAAACCGCTCCCGACAATTCCCGTTGTATCATTAGTACCAGCTGGTCCCGAAATCCCTGCTCACCAAAAAGTGAACAGTTGAATTTCCAGTAACCAGCCAACCTAACCTTAGGCTTATCTAAGTTTACCCGGACCCGGACAAGCCTATGATCCGAATAAACTATGTAATGGAAACTTGGACACCCTAAGAGCCCTACATCGACTCTCTTAACTAAGACCCGGTCGAGGTAGCTCGCAAGCGTCCCATGAGCCGAGTTGCCACTATTAGTCCAAGTCCATGCTACCTGCCGAGGGTGCTCATTCCGGTACTTATCGACGAGATCAAACCCGCCGATAAAGACCCGAAATAGTTTTGTGGTGGCACGGAGCAAGCGAAGGACCGGATATTAATCCTCAGAGGTTTAGACAGCAAATGACCAATACTGGTCTCTGCGCACCCGGTTCCACGCAGAATTTCCGGTGGAAAACTAAAAAGAAATAAAAAGAATGATAAGCAATTTTCCACCAATTAAACAGCTCCGCGCCATACCCAACAGTTTGTTTCAGCAGACTGACTCTGATCCGAAGGGCACACATAAATAGAGCGATAAATTCACTTCTAAGACAGAAAGCTTTGAAGTACCGTCAGTGAATGTCGCTACGCTTTTCTCACCCGTCAAACCCGATGCCTTCAGCCTTCCTTCACCAACGGAGATATCAAAGGACTCCTACCAACCCATTGACCTCACCTTTCATCTCCTGTGACCAGCACGTCATGAACTTAAGTATTAACAAAAGACACTTATATTCTTTTAATAATCGGATTTCTCTTCTATGAATGAACATTTTATAACGGACTTTGTGCGTGTAAATCAAGAAACATTGTACTATTCATTGATGTTGCATTTAAATACAAAGTGTTTTTGATATACCCTTCTCTTTCGTATATTATTTTGTTTATGTTATGGTGACCTCAATTTGATCGCTTGTTGAACCTTTAGGCCAAACTAGCGGCTGTCCCGAAGGACTACTACTATTTATCTACCTTCTGATACAAGCAACAATTAACAACGAGAACTCTAACCCCCCCATAAGTGGTGACCAAGACGTGATTTTAACACATATATATACACGCACGCACAAAAAAAAAAAATTGAACTGTCACAAAATTAGAATTTTTATTCAACACAAACCAAAAACATGGCAGATGACGCTGAAGAAACTACAATTAATCAAAACCAACCAATCCAAGCTGTTGCGATAAAACCACCAAACTTCATTGAATCAAACGTAATAGCTTGGTTTGCGATAATGGAGGCGCAATTTAATATTGCAAATATAAGACAGACCAGTCAAAAATTTTTTAACACTTTGGCAGCTCTCCCTGTGGACGTAGTAGGAAATATACAGCCAACTATACTGCAATCAAAAGATTACGACGCACTAAGAGAAGCAGTGACGGGCGCTTACGAGAAAACAAAACCAGAGATGCTGGACAAATTAATGTCGTCATCGACTGTAACAGGTCGTCCCTCAGTATACCTGAATGAACTTATGTCATTAGCAAGCCGAATTGGCGTAGGGGACGATATCGTACGTCACAAATTTATTCAAGCCCTACCTCACTCCATTAAACCAGTGGTAGCGGCACAAGTCGATTTAGACACAGATCGCCTTGGAAGAATGGCGGATGACTTACTATTATATTTTAACAAACAAGACACCGCACATATTCGACAGATTTCGGGGAAGCAAAGGGATGAACAGCAAAATAAAAATGAAACTAAAAGGATACATGGCTGTTCCCACAGTGAAAATAAATTCCCTACCAGTGTTCGCCCTTTTAACAAGGACCAAAAACCTCTAATTTGCCGAGCGCATTTATACTTTGCGGAACGTGCAAAATTTTGTAAGCCGTGGTGCAGATGGCCAAATAAACGGAATGTTCAAATGCAACCCAACTCTCGCCCAAATTCACCAGTTCCTCGTGAGATTTCGGAAAACTAACTAGGCGAGAGGTGTTAGCTTCCATTTCCTCGCCGCTTCTCATTGTAGCCGCACGGTTAGGAGCTCAAAGTTTAAATTTTATTGTGGATACAGGAGCTGCCGTATCTATACTTCCGAAGAGATATTTAAGCGGAGCTGTAACATACCCAACCAATATCTCTTTAGTGTCTGCCAACGGTCAAAAGATTGAATGCTCAGGACAAGCAGTACTGAATCTAACACTACGGAACCTCAGACGAGAATTTACCTGGACATTTATAATAGCCGAAACTGCTCAGCCACTCCTAGGATACGATTTCCTAAACCATTTCGGGCTAATGGTGGACTGCACAAACAATAAGCTGATTGATAAAATGACTAATAGACAATCCGATGCACATCCATCGTCTATTATCATGAATATAGATTTAGTACCGAATAAAGATGCTAACAAAATGGTACGAGCAATTCTGGAGAAATACCCAAACTTAATTTCTCCTCATCGCGACACGAATGCAACAAAACCAAAGATATTCCATAGAATAGAAACTGGTAGCAACCCTCCTACTTTCTCCAGAGCCAGACAATTATCAGCTCAGAGATGTGAAATTGCAAAAGAGGAATTCAAGAAACTCCTAAAGGCAGGAATAATTTCCCCTTCAAACTCTGAATGGAGTTCAGCCTTACATATGGTACCGAAGTCAGACGGCACATATAGACCTGTTGGCGATTACAGACATTTAAATACCATAACAAAAGCCGATCGATATCAAGTCCCAAATATAAATTCCTTGTCTTCGAAGCTTCATAATAAGAAGTTCTTTTCAAAGATAGACATGTCGTCTGCTTATCATCAGATACCTGTACATCCGGAGGATGTTTGCAAGACAGCCATCTCTACCCCTTTTGGGTTATTTGAATATAACTATATGCCTTTCGGACTACGGAACGCATCATGTACTTTTCAGAGAATGATGGACAATATCTTTCGTGATACTGATTATACCTTTGTATATATCGACGATATCCTTATATTCTCAGAAGATGAAGAAACTCATTCCAAGCATATCGACCTAGTACTACAAAAACTGAGTGAGTACGATTTTAAAATTTGTCTCTCCAAATGCATATTTAGTGCTAATGAATTAAACTTTTTAGGATTTCATATTTCTGCTAGTGGTCTCAAACCCAGTGCTAAAAAGTTGAATGAATTAAGTGAATTTCCTCAACCAAACGATTCCAAATCACTACGCCGATTCATCGGAATGGCAAATTTTTACAGAAAACTTGTGCCAAATTTCAGCGATATCATACTACCTCTCACGGAAAAAATACGTTTAAACCAAAATTCCAAGTCATTAACCCTAACAAAGGAAGAAATTGAATCTTTCGAAAATATGAAAAAGTCTTTATCAAATGTAACTGTTTTGGCTTTCCCCAGCTCGAAAGCTAACAACTATCAACTTGTAACAGACAGTTCGAATTATGCGGTGGGTGCAGCACTTCATCAAATGATTGATAATCAACCCATCCCCATAGGTTTCTTTTCAAAGAAATTATCCCAAACCCAACAAAAATATTCTACTTTTGACAGAGAACTACTAGCTGCCTATCTAGCAGTACTCCATTTTAAACATTTAATAGAAGGCAGAAATGTAATGTTACTGACGGATCACAAACCACTTTGCAGTGCTTTTAAAAGCCAGTCTTCCTTAAAATCAGATAGACAACAGCGTCACCTCTGTTTTATCAGCGAATATGTAAATGACATTTCACATATAAGAGGTTCACAAAATATAGTAGCTGATTGTTTATCACGACCTGTCAACGCGATCACTATTGATATATGTCACTTACAAGAAATAATGAAGCATCAAGCTACTGACAATGAAATTCAGGCATTCAAAGATCAACTGAAACCATACACAATAAATCAAAATGAAACCATATTATGTGACACGACATTACCTTTTCCACGACCTTTTGTGACTGAAAAGCTCAGAAAATCGGTATTTGACAGTCTGCATAATCTATCACATCCAGGAATAACATCTTCAAGAAAAATAATAAAATCCAGATACTATTGGCCGAAGATGGACAAGTCAATAAAAACCTGGTGCACAGAATGCCAACACTGCCAACTAGCAAAAATAATAAAACACACAAAGAGCAAAGTAAATCCATTTGAATTACCTTCCAGTCGTTTTGAAACGGTGCATGTGGATATTGTCGGTCCCTTACCACCAGTAAAGAACCAAACTGACCCTTATTTTTCACCATATCGATATTTATTAACATGCATTGATAGAAATACGAGATGGATAGAAGCATGCCCAATAACAGAAATTACGGCAAAATCAATATCAACGGCTTTTGTCAATCTGTGGATCTCCCGATTCGGGGTTCCTCTTCATGTCGTTACGGACAGAGGAAGCCAATTTGAATCCGAATTATTCTCAGAACTATCAAAAATAATAGGCTTCCACAGATTACGAACAACGGCGTACCATCCGCAAACGAATGGATTAGTTGAGCGAGCACACAGAACTTTAAAAACGGCTATTATAGCCAGGAAAGAATCGTGGTTGTCAGCTCTTCCTATCGTCCTTTTGGGAATGAGTATAACACCTAACGAATCAAACTATTCTTCATTTACTGCAGTAACAGGGAGTCATGCACAAGTCCCCCGATTGTTAATTGACTCTATCAAGAACGAGAATAGTGAAATGACAAACTCGCACGTTAAAATTCTAGCCGACGAGATGCAAAAATTTGACATGGACAAATTATCCAGGGGACACCTGCATACAATACCTAATTCTTACATTCCAAAAGATTTACAAACATGTAAAAGTATCTGGCTAAGAACAGACAGAGTAAGAAAGCCATTGGAAGCTCCATACACAGGTCCATTCCAAGTATTAAGTCGTCATGAAAAATATTTTACTATTAAAAGATCGGATGACGTACATAGTAATGTTTCAATAGATAGACTAAAACCTGCATATATTTCTGAAAATATAAAATCAAAAGATTCCATTGGATCAAGACCGGATTTGGATAACTCCCTATCTCGTTCCGAAGAAACTAATGATAACAAACCAGAAACTAGAACGAAGTCCGGTAGAACGATTAAATGGAAGAAAGAAAACACATATTTTTATTATTAAAAAAAAACAACAAAAAAACAAAAAAACAACAACAACAACTCCGTTTACTGGGGCGAAAGTTATGTGGTGGCACGGAGCAAGCGAAGGACCGGATATTAACCCTCAGAGGTTTAGACAGCAAATGACCAATACTGGTCTTTGCGCACCCGGCTCCACGCAGAATTTCCGGGGGAAAATTAAAAAGAATAATAAGCAATTTCCACCAATGAAACGGCTCCGCGCCATACCCAACAGTTTGTTTCAGCAGACTGACTCTGATCCGATGGGCACGCATAAATAGAGCGATAAATTCACTTCTAGGAGAGAAAGCTTTGAAGTACCGTCAGTGAATGTCGCTACGCTTTTCTCACCCATCAAACCCGATGCCTTCAGCCTTCCTTCACCAACGGAGATATCAAAGGACTCCTAACAACCCATTGACCTCACCTTTCATCTCCTGTGACCAGCACGTCATGAACTTAAGTATTAACAAAAGACACTTATATTCTTTTAATAATCGGATTTCTCTTCTATGAATGAACATTTTGTAACGGACTTTGTGCGTGTAAATCAAGAAACATTGTACTATTCATTGATGTTGCATTTAAATACAAAGTGTTTTTGATATACCCTTCTCTTTCGTATGTTATTTTGTTTATGTTATGGTGACCCCAATTTGATTGCTTGTTGAACCTTTAGGCCAAACTAGCGGCTGTCCCGAAGGACTGCTACTATTTATCTACCTTCTGATACAAGCAACAATTAACAACGAGAACTCTACCCCCCCATCACCATATATATTTTTATACTTTCATAGTGTTTTTTTTATAGTGGGGGGTCACTATTTGCTCATAGCTGGGACCCTTTGTGATCAGAAGCCTTGCTGTCAGATGTAGTTTATAGTCATACCTAGGACTAGTTGGCACTGTGGTGCTGTTGGCACTTTTGCTATCAGCTGTTGGTACTTTTGCTATCAGCTGTTGGCTATTTTGCTATCAGCTGTTGGCACTTTTGCTATCACCTGTTGGCACTTTTGCTATCAGCTGTGGTGCTCTTGGCACTTTTGCTATCAACTGGTGTTGTTCGCAAGTTTTTATATAAACATGTATTTTTATACTTTCATAGTGTTTTTTTTTTAGTGGGGGTCACTATTTGCTAATAGCTTGGACCCTTTGTGATCAGAAGCCTTGCTGTCAGATGTAGTTTATAGTCATACCTAGGACTAGTTGGCACTGTGGTGCTGTTGGCACATTTGCTATCAACTGTTGGCACTTTTGCTATCAGCTGTTGGCACTTTTGCAAAAGTGCCAACAGCTGATAGCAAAAGTGCCAACAGCACCACATTTCCAACTAGTACTAGGTATGACTATAAACTACATCTGACAGCAAGGCTTCTGATCACAAAGGGTCCCAACTATGAGCAAATAGTGATCCCCCGGTAAAAAAAAAACACTATGAATGTATAAAAATACATGTTTATATAAAAACTTGCAAACAACACAAGTTGATAGCAAAAGTGCCAACAGCTGATAGCAAAAGTGCCAAAAGCTGATAGCAAAATTGCGAACAGCTGATAGTAAAAGTGCCAACAGCACCACATTGCCAACTAGTCCTAGGTATGACTATAAACTACATCTGACAGCAAGGCTTCCCGATCACAAAGGGTCCCAGCTATGAGCAAATAGTGACCCCCCACTAAAAAAAAAACACTATGAAAGTATAAAAATACATGTTATATAAAAACTTGCGAACAACACCAGTTGATAGCAAAAGTGCCAAGAGCGCCACAGCTGATAGCAAAAGTGCCAACAGCTGATAGCAAAAGTGCCAACAGCTGATAGCAAAAGTGCCAACAGCTGATAGCAAAAGTGCCAACAGCACCACATTGCCAACTAGTCCTACGTATGATTATAAACTACACTGACAGCAAGGCTTCTGATCACAAAGTGTCCCGGCTATGAGCAAATAGTGACCCCCCACTAAAAAAAAAACTATGAATGTATAAAAATACATGATAATATAAAAACTTGCGAACAACACCAGTTGATAGCAAAAGTGCCAACAGCACCACAGCTGATAGCAAAAGTGCCAACAGCTGATAGCAAAAGTGCCAACAGCTGATAGCAAAAGTGCCAACAGCTGATAGCAAAAGTGCCAACTAAAAAAAAACTCTATGAATGTATAAAAATACATGTTTATATAAAAACTTGCGAACAACACCAGTTGATAGCAAAATTGCCAACAGCACCACAGCTGATAGCAAAAGTGCCAACAGCTGATAGCAAAAGTGCCAAGAGCTGTTGGCCCTTTTGCTATCAGCTGTGGCGCTGTTGGCACTTTTGCTATCAACTTGTGTTGTTCGCAATTTTTTATATAAACATGTATTTTTATACTTTCATAGTGTTTTTTTTTAGTGGGGGGTCACTATTTGCTCATAGCTGGGACCCTTGTTGATCAGAAGCCTTGCTGTCTGATGTAGTTTATAGTCATACGTAGGACTAGTTGGAAATGTGGTGCTGTTGTCTCTTTTGCTTTCAGCTGTTGGCACCTTTGCTATCAGCTGTTGGCACCTTTGATCAGCTGTTGGCAGTTTTGCTATCAACTGGTGTTGTTCGCAAGTTTTTATATAAACATGTATTTTTATATTTTCATAGTGTTTTTTTTTTAGTGGGGGGTCACTATTTGCTCATAGCTGGAACCCTTTGTGATCAGAAGCCTTGCTGTCAGATGTAGTTTATAGTCATACCTAGGACTAGTTGGCACTGTGGTGCTGTTGGCACTTTTGCTATCAGCTGTTGGCACTTTTGCAATCAGCTGTTGGCACTTTTGCTATCAGCTTTTGGCACTTTTGGTATCAGCTGTTGGCACTTTTGCTATCAGCTTTTTGTAATTTTGCTATCAGCTGTGGTGCTGTTGGCACTTTTGCTATCAACTGGTGTTGTTCGCAAGTTTTTATATAAACATGTATTTGTATATAAACATGTATTTTATTATTCATAGTGTTTTTTTTTTAGTGTGGGGTCACTATTTGCTCATAGCTGGGACCCTTTGTGATCAGAAGCCTTGCTGTCAGATGTAGTTTATAGTCATACCTAGGACTAGTTAGCACTGTGGTGCTGTTGGCACTTTTGCTATCAGCTGTTGGCAATTTTGCTATCAGCTGTTGGCACTTTTGCTATCAGCTGTTAGCACCTTTGCTCTCAGCTGTGGTGTTGTTCGCAAGTTTTTATATAAACATGTATTTTTATATTTTCATAGCGTTTTTTTTTTAGTGTGGGGTCACTATTTGCTCAAAGCTGGGACCCTTTGTGATCAGAAGCCTTGCTGTCAGATGAAGTTTATAGTCATACGTGGGACTAGTTGGCACTTTGGTGCTGTTGGCACATTTCCTCTCAGCTTTTGGCACTTTTGCTATCAGCTGTTGGCACTTTTGCTATCAGCTGTTGGCACTTTTGCTATCAGCTGTGGTGCTGTTGGCACTTTTGCTATCAACTGGTGTTGTTCGCCAGTTTTTATATAAACATGTATTTTTATACTTTCATAGTGTTTTTTTTTTAGTGGTGGGTCACTATTTGCTCATAGCTGGGACCCTTTGTGATCAGAAGCCTTGATGTCAGATGTAGTTTATAATCATACCTAGGACTAGTTTGCACTGTAGTGCTGTTGGCACTTTTGCTATCAGCTGTTGGCACTTTTGCTATCAGCTGTTGGCACTTTTGCTATCAGCTGTTGGCACTTTTGCTATCAGCTTTTGGTACTTATGGTATCAGCTGTTGTCACTTTTGCTATCTGCTGTTGGCACTTTTGCTATCAGCTGTGGTGCTGTTCGCGCTTTTGCTATCAACTGGTATTGTTCGCAAGTTTTTATAGAAACATGTATTTTTATACTTTCATAGTGTTTTTTTTTAGTGGGGGGTCACTAGTTGGCACTTTTGCTAACTGCTGTTTGCATTTTAATATCAGCGGTGGTGCTGTTGGCACTTTTGCTATCAGCTATTGGCACTTTTGCATTCAGCTGTTGGCACTTTTGCTATCAACTGATGTTGTTCGCAAGTTTTTATATAAACATGTCTTTTTATACTTTCATAGTGTTTTTTTTTTAGTGGGGGTGTCACTATTTGCTCATAGCTGGGACCCTTTGTGATCAGAAGCCTTGCTGTCAGATGTAGTTTATAGTCATACTTGGACTTGTTGGCACTGTGGTGCTGTTGGCACTTTTGCTATAGGCTGTTGGCACTTTTGCTATCATCTGTTGGCACTTTTGCTCTCAGCTGTTGGCACTTTTGCTATCAGCTGTGGTGCTGTTTGCACTTTTGCTATCAACTGGTGTTGTTCGCAAGTTTTTATTAAAACATGTATTTTTATACTTTCATAGTGTTTTTTTTTTAGTGGGGGGCACTATTTGCTCATAGCTGGGACCGTTTGTGATCAGAAGCCTTGCTCTCAGATGTAGTTTATAGTCATACCTATTACATGTGGCACTGTGGTGCTGTTGTCACTTTTGCTCTCAGCTGTTGGCACTTTTGCTATCACCTGTTGGCACTTTTTCTATCAGCTGTGGTGCTGTTTGAAATTTTGCGATCAGCTGTGGTGCTAGTGGCACTTTTGCTATCAACTGGTGTTGTTCGCAAGTTTTTATATAAAGATGTATTTTTATACTTTCATAGTGTTTTTTTTTAGTGGGGGGTCATTATTTGCTCATAGCTGAGACCCTTTGTGTTCAGAAGCCTTGCTGTCAGATGTAGTTTATAGTCATACCTAGGACTAGTTGGCAATGTGGTGCTGTTGGCACTTTTGCTATCAGCTGTTGGCACTTTTGCTATCAGCTGTTCGCACTTTTGCTATCAGCTGTGGTGCTCTTGGCACTTTTGCTATCAACTGGTGTTGTTCGCCAGTTTTTATATAAACATGTATTTTTATACTTTCATAGTTTTTTTTTTAGTGGGGGGTCCCTATTTGCTCATAGCTGGTACCCTTTGTGATCAGAAGCCTTGCTGTCAGATGTAGTTTATAGTCATACCTAGGACTAGTTGGCACTGTGGTGCTGTTGGCACTATTGCTATCAGCTGTTGGCACTTTTGCTATCAGCTGTTGGCACTTTTGCTATCAGCTGTGGTGGTGTTGGCACTTTTGCTATCAACTGGTGTTGTTCGCAAGTTTTTATATAAAGATGTATTTTTATACATTCATAGTGTGTTTTTTTAGTGGGGGGTCACTATTTGCTCATAGCTGGGACCCTTTGTGATCAGAAGCCTTGCTGACAGATGTAGTTTATAGTCATACCTAGGACTAGTTGGCAATGTGGTGCTGTTGGCACTTTTGCTATCAGCTGTTGGCACTTTTGCTATCAGCTGTTGTCACTTTTGCTATCAGCTGTTGGAACTTTTGCTATCAGCTGTTGGCACTTTTGCTATCAGCTGTGGGGGTGTTGGCACTTTTGCTATCAACTGGTGTTGTTCGCAAGTTTTTATATAAACATGTATTTTTATACATTCATAGTGTTTTTTTTTTAGTGGGGGGGTCACTATTTGCTCATAGCTGGGACCCTTTGTGATCAGAAGCCTTGCTGTCAGATGTAGTTTATTGTCATACATAGGACTAGTTGGCAATGTGGTGCTGTTGGCACTTTTGCTATCAGCTGTTGGCATTTTGCTATCAGCTGTTGGCACATTTGCCATCAGCTGTTGGAACTTTTGGTATCAGCTGTTGGCACTTTTGCTATCAGCTGTTGGCACTTTTGCTATCAGCTGTGGTGCTGTTGGCAATTTTGCTATCAACTGGTGTTGTTCGCAAGTTTTGATATAAACATGTATTTTTATACATTCATAGTGTTTTTTTTTTGGTGGGGGGTTACTATTTGCTCATAGCTGGGACCATTTGTGATCAGAAGACTTGCTTTCAGATGTAGTTTATAGTCATACCTAGGACTAGTTGGCAATGTGGTGCTGTTGGCACTTTTGCTATCAGCTGTTGGCACTTTTGCTATCAGCTGTTGGCACTTTTGCTATCAGCTGTGGTGCTTTTGGCACTTTTGCTATCAACTGGTGTTGTTCGCAAGTTTTTATATAAATATGTATTTTTATACTTTAATAGTGTTTTTTTTTTAGTGGCGGGTCACTATTTGCTCATAGCTGGGACCCTTTGTGATCAGAAGCCTTGCTGTCAGATGTAGTTTATAATCATACCTAGGACTAGTTGGCACTGTGGTGATGTTCGCACTTTTTCTATCAGCTGTTGGCACTTTAGCTATCAGCTGTTGGCACTTTTGCTATCAGCTGTTTGCAGTTTTTCTATCAGCTGTTGGCACTTTTGCAATCAGCTGTTGGCACTTTTGCTATCAATTGTTGGCACTTTTCCTATCAGCTGTTGTCACTTTTGCTATCAGCTGTTGGCACTTTTGCTATCAGCTGTGGTGCTGTTGGCACTTTTGCTATCAAATGGTGTTGTTCGCAAGTTTTTATATAAAGATGTATTTTTATACATTCATAGTGTTTCTTTTTAGTGGGGGGTCACTATTTGCTCATAGCTGGGACCCTTTGTGATCAGAAGCCTTGCTGTCAGATGTAGTTTATAGTCATACCTAGGACTAGTTGGCAATGTGGTGCTGTTGGCACTTTTGCTATCAGCAGTTGGCACTTGTGCTATCAGCTGTTGGCACTTTTGCTATCAGCTGTTTGCACATTTGCTATCAGCTGTGGTGCTGTTGGCACTTTTGCTATCAACTGGTGTTATTCGCAAGTTTTTATATAAACATGTATTTTAATACATTCATAGTGTGTTTTTTTAGTGGGGGCCACTATTTGCTCATAGCTGGGACCCTTTGTGGTCAGAAGCCTTGCTGTCAGATGTAGTTTATAGTCCTACCTAGGACTAGTTGGCAGTGTGGTGCTGTTGGCACCTTTGGTATCAGATGTTGGCACATTTGCTATCAGATGTTGGCATTTTGCTATTAGCTTTTGGCACTTTTGCTATCAGCTTTTGGCACTTTTGCTATCAGCTGTTTGCAGTTTTTCTATCAGCTGTTGGCACTTTTGCAATCAGCTGTTGGCACTTTTGCTATCAATTGTTGGCACTTTTCCTATCAGCTGTTGTCACTTTTGCTATCAGCTGTTGGCACTTTTGCTATCAGCTGTGGTGCTGTTGGCACTTTTGCTATCAACTGGTGTTGTTCGCAAGTTTTTATATAAAGATGTATTTTTATACATTCATAGTGTTTCTTTTTAGTGGGGGTCACTATTTGCTCATAGCTGGGACCCTTTGTGATCAGAAGCCTTGCTGTCAGATGTAGTTTATAGTCATACCTAGGACTAGTTGGCAATGTGGTGCTGTTGGCACTTTTGCTATCAGCAGTTGGCACTTGTGCTATCAGCTGTTGGCACTTTTGCTATCAGCTGTTTGCACATTTGCTATCAGCTGTGGTGCTGTTGGCACTTTTGCTATCAACTGGTGTTGTTCGCATGTTTTTATATAAATATGTATTTTTATACCTTCATAGAGTTTTTTTTTTAGTGGGGTTCACTATTTTCTCAGAGCTGGGACCCTTTGTGATCAGAAGCCTTGCTGTCAGATGTAGTTTACAGTCATACCTAGGACTAGTTGGCACTGTGGTGCTGTTGGCACTTTTGCTAACAGCTGTTGGCACTATTGCTATCAGCTTTTGGCACTTTTGCTATCAGCTGTTGGCACTTTTGCTATCAGCTGTGGTGATGTTGGAACTTTTGCTATCAACTGGTGTTGTACATAAGTTTTTATATAAACATGTATTTTTATACTTTCATAATGTTTTTTTTTATGGGGGTCACTATTTGCTCATAGCTGGGACCCTTTGTGGTCAGAAGCCTTGCTGTCAGATGTAGTTTATAGTCATACCTAGTACTAGTTGGCAATGTGCTGCTGTTGGCTCTTTTGCTATCAGCTGTTGGCACTTTTGCTATCAGCTGTTAGAACTTTTCCTCTCAGCTTTTGGCACTTTTGCTATCAGCTGTTGGCACTTTTGCTAACTGTTGTTTGAATTTTAATATCAGCTGTGGATCTGTTGGCACTTTTGCTATCAGCTATCGGCACTTTTGCTATCAGCTTAGGCACTTTTGCTATCAACTGATGTTGTTCGCAAGTTTTTATATAAACATGTCTTTTTATACTTTCATAGTGTTTTTTTTTTAGTGGGGGTGTCACTATTTGCTCATAGCTGGGACCCTTTGTGATCAGAAGCCTTGCTGTCAGATGTAGTTTATAGTCATACTTGGACTTGTTGGCACTGTGGTGCTGTTGGCACTTTTGCTATAGGCTTTTGGCACTTTTGCTATCATCTGTTGGCACTTTTGCTCTCAGCTGTTGGCACTTTTGCTATCAGCTGTGGTGCTGTTTGAACTTTTGCTATCAACTGGTGTTGTTCGCAAGTTTTTATTAAAACATGTATTTTTATACTTTCATAGTGTTTTTTTTTTAGTGGGGGGCACTATTTGCTCATAGCTGGGACCGTTTGTGATCAGAAGCCTTGCTCTCAGATGTAGTTTATAGTCATACCTATTACATGTGGCACTGTGGTGCTGTTGGCACTTTTGCTATCAGCTGTTGGCACTTTTGCTATCACCTGTTGGCACTTTTGCTATCAGCTGTGGTGCTGTTTGCACTTTTGCGATCAGCTGTGGTGCTGTTGGCACTTTTGCTATCAGCTGTTGGCACTTTTGCTATCAGCTGCTGGCACTTTTGCTATCAGCTGTTGACACTTTTGCTATCAGCTGTTGGCACTTTCGCTATCAGCTGTGGTGCTGTTGGCACTTTTGCTATCAACTGGTGTTGTTCGCAAGTTTTTATAAAAACATGTATTTTTATACTTTCATAGTGTTTTTTTTTGTGGGGGGTCATTTTTTGCTCATAGCTGAGACCCTTTGTGATCAGAAGCCTTGCTGTCAGATGTAGTTTATAGTCATACCTAGGACTAGTTGGCACTGTGGTGCTGTTGGATCTTTTGCTATCAGCTGTTGGCACTTTTGTTATCAGCTGTTGGAACTTTTGCTATCAGCTGTTGGCACTTTTGCGATCAGCTGTGGTGCTGTTGGCACTTTTGCTATCAACTGGTGTTGTTCGCAAGTTTTTATATAAACATGTATTTTTATACTTTCATAGTGTTTTTTTTTAGTGGGGGGTAACTATTTTCTCATAGCTGGGACCCTTTGTGATCAGAAGCCTTTGCTGTCAGATGTAGTTTATATTCATACCTAGGACTAGTTGGCACTGTGGTGCTGTTGGCACTTTTGCTATCAGCTGTTGGCACTTTTGCTATCAGCTGCTGGCACTTTTGCTATCAGCTGTTGACACTTTTGCTATCAGCTGTTGGCACTTTCGCTATCAGCTGTGGTGCTGTTGGCACATTTGCTATCAACTGGTGTTGTTTGCCAGTTTTTATATAAACATATATTTTTATACTTTCATGGTGTTTTTTTTTAGTGGGGGGTCATTTTTTGCTCATAGCTGAGACCCTTTGTGATCAGAAGCCTTGCTGTCAGATGTACTTTATAGTCATACCTAGGACTAGTTGGCACTGTGGTGCTGTTGGCACTTTTGCTATCAGCTGTTGGCACTTTTGCTATCAGCTGTTGGCACATTTGCTATCAGCTGTTGGCACTTTTGCTGTCAGCTGTGGTGCTGTTGGCACTTTTGCTATCAACTCTTGTTGTTCGCAAGTTTTTATATAAACATGTATTTTTATACTTTCATAGTGTTTTTTTTTTAGTGGGGGGTCACTATTTGCTCATAGCTTGGACCCTTTGTGATCAGATGCCTTGCTGTCAGATGTAGTTTATAGTCATACCTAGGACTTGTTGGCACTGTGGTTCTGTTGGCACTTTTGGTATCAGCTGTTGGCACTTTTGCTATCAGCTGTTGGCACTTTTGCTATCAGCTGTTGGCACGTTTGCTATCAGCTGTGGTGCTGTTGGCACTTTTGCTATCAACTGGTGTTGTTCCCAAGTTTTTATATAAACATGTATTTTTATACATTCATAGTGTCTTTTTTTTTAATGGGGGGTCACAATTTGCTCATAGCTGGGACCCTTTATGATCAGAAGCCTTGCTGTCAGATGTAGTTTATAGTCAAACCTAGGACTAGTTGGCACTGTGGTGCTGTTGGCACTTTTGCTATCAGCTGTTGGCACTTTTGCTATCAGCTGTTGGAACTTTTGCTATCAGCTGTTGGCACTTTTGCTATCAGATGTGGTGCTGTTTGCACTTTTGCTATCAACTGGTGTTGTCCGCAAGTTTTTATATAAATATGTATTTTTATCCTTTCATAATGTTTCTTTTAGTGGGGGGTAACTATTTGCTCATAGCTGGGACCCTTTGTGATCCGAAGCCTTGCTGTCAGATGTAGTTTATAGTCATACATAGGACTAGTTGGCACTGTGGTGCTGTTGGCACTTTTGCTATCAGCTGTTGGCATTTTGCTATCAGCTGCTGGCACTTTTGCTATAAGCTGTTGACACTTTTGCTATCAGCTGTTGGCACTTTCGCTATCAGCTGTGGTGCTGTTGGCACTTTTGCTATCAACTGGTGTTGTTCGCAAGTTTTTATATAAACATGTATTTTTATACTTTCATAGTGTTTTTTTTTGTGGGGGGTTATTTTTTGCTCATAGCTGAGACCCTTTGTGATCAGAAGCCTTGCTGTCAGATGTAGTATATAGTCATACCTAGGACTAGTTGGCACTGTGGTGCTGTTGGCGCTTTTGCTATCAGCTGGTGGCACTTTTGCTATCAGCTGTGGTGCTGTTGGCACTTTTGCTATCAACTGTTGTTGTTCGCAAGATTTTATATAAACATGTATTTTTATACTATCATAGTGTTTTTTTTTAGTGGGGGTCACTATTTGCTCATAGCTGGGACCCTTTGTGATCAGAACCCTTTCTGTCAGATGTAGTTTATAGTCATGCCTAGGACTAATTGGCAATGTGGTGCTGTTGGCACTTTTGCTATCAGCTGTTGGCACTTTTGCTATCAGCTGTTGGCACTTTTGCTATCAACTGGTGTTGTCCGCAAGTTTTTATATAAACATGTATTTTTATACATTCATAGTGTTTTTTTTTTAGTGGGGGGTCACTATTTGCTCATAGCTTGGACCCTTTGTGATCAGAAGCCTTGCTGTCAGATATAGTTTATAGTCATACCTACGACTATTTGGCACTGTGGTGCTGTTGGCACTTTTGCTATCAGCTGTTGGCACTTTTGCTGTCAGCTGTTGGCACTTTTTCTATCAGCTGTTGTCACTTTTGCTATCAGCTATTGACATTTTGCTATCAGCTTTTGGCACTTTTGGTATCAGCTGTTGGCACTTTTGCTATCAGCTGTTGGCACTTTTGCTATCAGCTGTTGGCACTTTTGGTATCATCTGTTGGCACTTTTGCTATCAGGTGTTTGCACTTTTGCTATCAGCTGTTGGCACTTTTGCTATCAGCTTTTGGCACTTTTGGTATCCGCTGTTGGCACTTTTCCTATCATATGTTGGCACTTTTGCTATCAGCTGTTGGCACTTTTGCTATCGGCTGTTTGCACTTTATCTATCATCTGTTGGCACTTTTGCTATCAGCTGTTGGCACTTTTGGTATCATCTGTTGTCACTTTTGCTATCAGCTGTTGGCACATTTTTTTATCATCTGTGGGCACTTTTGCTATCAGCTGTTGGCACTTTTGCTATCACCTTTTGGCACTTTTGCTATAAGCTGTTGGCACTTTTGCTATCAGCTGTTGGCAATTTGCTATCAGTTGTTGGAACTTTTGCTATCAGCTGTGGTGCTGTTGGCACTTTTGCTATCAACTGGTGTTGTTCGCAAGTTCTTATATAAGCATGTATATTTATACTTTCATAGTGTTTTTTTTAGTGGGGGGTCACTATTTGCTCATAGCTGTGACCCTTTGTGATCAGAAACCTTGCTGTCAGATGTAGTTTATAGTCATACCTAGGACTAGTTGGCACTGTGGTGCTGTTGGCACTTTTGCTATCAGCTGTTGGCACTTTTGCTATAAGCGGTCTGCACTTTTGCTATCAGCTGTGGTGATGTTGGCACTTTTGCTATCAACTGGTGTTGTTCGCAAGTTTTTATATAAGCATGTATTTTTATACTTTCATAGTGTTTTTTTTATGGGGGGTCACTATTTGCTCATAGCTGGGACCATTTGTGATCAGAAGCCTTGCTGTCAGATGTAGTTTATAGTCATACCTAGGACTAGTTGGCAATGTGGTGCTGTTAGCACTTTTGCTATCAGCTCTTGGCACTTTTGCTATCAGCTGTTATAACTTTGGTTATCAGCTGTTGGCACTTTTGCTATCAGCTTTTGGCACTTTTGCTATCAGCTGTGGTTCTGTTGGCACTTTTGCTATAAACTGGTGTTGTTCGCAAGTTTTTATATAAACATGTATTTTTATACATTCATAGTGTTTTTTTTAGTAGGGGGTCACTATTTGCTCATAGCTGGGAACATTTGTGATCAGAAGCCTTGCTGTCTGATGTAGTTTATAGTCATACCTAGGACTAGTTGGCAATGTGGTGCTGTTGGCTCTTTTGCTATCAGTTGTTGGCACTTTTGCTATCAGCTCTTGGCACTTTTGCTATCAGCTGTTGTCACTTTTGCTATCAGCTGTTGTCACTTTTGCTATCAGCTGTTGGCACTTTTGCTATCATCTGTGGTGCTTTTGGCACTTTTGCTATCAACTGGTGTTGTTCGCAAGTTTTTATATAAACATGTATTTTTATACATTCATAGCGTTTTTTTTTTGTGGGGGGTCACTATTTGCTCATAGCTGGGACCCTTAGTGATCAGAAGCCTTGCTGTCAGATGTAGTTTATTGTCATACCTAGGACTAGTTGGCAATGTGGTGCAGTTATCACTTTTGCTATCAGCTGCTGGCACTTTTGCTATCAGCTCTTGGCACTTTTGCTGTCAGCTGTTCGCACTTTTGCTATCAGCTGTGGTGCTGTTGGCACTTTTGCTATCAACTGGTGTTCTTCGCAAGTTTTTATATAAACATCTATTTTTATACTTTCATAGTGTTTTTTTTTTTAGTGGGGGGTCACTATTTGCTCATAGCTGGGACCCTTTGTGATCAGAAGCCTTGCTGTCAGATGTAGTTTATATTCATACCTAGGATTATTTGGCACTGTTGTGCTGTTGGCACTTTTGCTATCAGCTGTTGGCACTTTTGCTATCAGCTGTTGGCACTTTTGCTATCAGCTGTGGTGCTGTTTGCACTTTTGCTATCAACTGGTGTTGTTCGCAAGTTTTTATATAAACATGTATTTTTATACTTTCATAATGTTTTTTTTTAAGTGGGGGGTAAATATTTGCTCATAGGTGGGACCCTATGTGATCAGAAGTCTTGTTGTCAGATGTAGTTTATAGTCATACCAAGGACTAGTTCGCACTGTGGTGCTGTTGGCTCTTTTGCTATCAGCTGTTGGCACATTTGCTACCAGCTTTTGGCACTTTTGCTATCAGCTGTTTTGCTGTTGGCACTTTTGCTATCAACTGGTGTTGTTCGCAAGTTTTTATATAAACATGTATTTTTAGACTTTCATAGTGTTTTTTTTTTAGAGGGGGGTAACTATTTGCTCATAGCTTGGAGCCTTTGTGATCAGAAGCCTTGCTGTCAGATGTAGTTTATATTCATACCTAGGATTAGTTGGCACTGTGGTGCTGTAGGCACTTTTGCTATCAGCTGTTGGCACTTTTGCTATCAGCTGTTGGCACTTTTGCTATCAGCCGTTGGCACTTTTGCTATCAGCTGTGGTGCTGTTGGCACTTTTGCTATCAACTGGTGTTGTTCGCAAGTTTTTATATAAACATGTATTTTTATACATTCATAGTGTTTTTTTTTAGTGGGGGGTCACTATTTACTCATAGCTGGGACCCTTAGTGATCAGAAGACTTGCTGTCAGATGTAGTTTATTTTCATACCTAGGACTAGTTTGCAATGTGGTGCTGTTGTCACTTTTGCTATCAGCTGTTGGCACTTTTGCTATCAGCTCTTGGCACTTTTGCTGTCAGCTGTTGGCACTTTTGCTATCAGCTGTGGTGCTGTTTGCACTTTTGCTATCAACTGGTGTTCTTCGCAAGTTTTTATATAAACATGTATTTTTATATTTTCATAGTGTTTTTTTTTAGTGGGGGTTAACTATTTGCTCATAGCTGGGACCCTTTGGGATCAGAAGCCTTGCTGTCAGATGTAGTTTATAGTCATACATAGGACTAGTTGGCACTGTGGTGCTGTTGGCACTTTTGCTATCAGCTGTTGGCACTTTTGCTATCAGCTGTGGTGCTGTTGGCACTTTTGCTATCAACTGGTGTTGTTCGCAATTTTTTATATAAACATGTATTTTTATACTTTCATAATGTTTTTTTTTATTAGGGGGTTACTATTTGCTCATAGCTTGGACCCTTTGTGATCAGAAGCCTTGCTGTCAGATGTAGTTTATAGTCATACATAGGACTAGTTGGCACTGTGGTGCTGTTGGCACTTTTGCTATCAGCTGTTGGCACTTTTGCTATCAGCTGTGGTGCTGTTGGCACTTTTGCTATCAACTGGTGTTGTTCGCAATTTTTTATATAAACATGTATTTTTATACTTTCATAATGTTTTTTTTTATTAGGGGGTTACTATTTGCTCATAGCTGGGACCCTTTGTGATCAGAAGCCTTGCTGTCAGATGTAGTTCATAATCATATCTAGGACTAGTTGGCACTGTGGTGCTGTTGGCACTATTGCAATCAGCTGTTGGCACTTTTGCTATCAGCTGTGTTGCTGTTGGCACTTTTGCTATCAACAGTTGTTGTTCGCAAGTTTTTATAAAAACATGTATTTTTATACATTCATAGTGTTTTTTTTTAGTGGCGGGTCACTATTTGCTCATAGCTGGGACCCTTTGTGATCAGAAGCCTTGCTGTCAGATGTAGTTTATAGTCATACCTAGGACTAGTTGGCAATGTGGTGCTGTTGGCACTTTTGCTATCAGCTGTTGGCACTTTTGCTATCAGCTGTTGTAACTTTGGTTATCAGCTGTTGGTACTTTTGCTATCAGCTGTAGGCACTTTTGCTATCAGCTGTGGTGCTGTTGGCACTTTTGCTATCAACTGGTGTTGTTCGCAAGTTTTTATATAAACATGTATTTTTATACATTCATAGTGTTTTTTTTTTTGTGGGGGGTCAGTATTTGCTCATAGCTGGGACCCTTAGTGATCAGAAGCTTGGCTGTCAGATGTAGTTTATTGTCATACCTAGGACTAGTTGGCACTGTGGTGCTGTTGTCACTTTTGCTATCAGCTGTTGGCACATTTGCTATCAGCTTTTGGCACTTTTGCTGTCAGCTGTTGGCACTTTTGCTATCAGCTGTTGGCACTTTTGCTATCAGCTGTGGTGCTGTTTGCACATTTGCTATCAACTGGTGTTGTTCGCAAGTTTTTATATAAACATGTATTTTTATACTTTCAGAATGTTTTTTTTTTAGTGGGGGGTAAATATTTGCTCATAGCTGGGACCCTTTGTGATCAGAAGCCTTGCTGTCAGATGTATATTTATAGTCATACCTAGGACTAGTTGGCAATGTGGTGCTGTTGGCACTTTTGCTATCAGCTTTTGGCACTTTTGCTATCAGTTGTTGGCACTTTTGCTATCAGCTGTCGTGCTGTTGGCCCTTTTGCTATCAACTGGTGTTGTTCCCAAGTTTTTATATTAACATGTATTTTTATACTTTTATAGTGTTTCTTGTTTTTAGTTGGGGGGTCACTCTTTGCTCATAGGTGGGACCCTTTGTGATCAGAAGTCTTGTTGTCAGATGTAGTTTATAGTCATACCAAGGACTAGTTCGCACTGTGGTGCTGTTGGCACTTTTGCTATCAGCTGTTGGCACTTTTGCTATCAGCTGTTGGCACTTTTGCTATCAGCTGTGTTGCTGTTGGCACTTTTGCTATCAACTGGTGTTGTTCGCAAGTTTTTATATAAACATGTATTTTTAGACTGTCATAGTGTTTTTTTTTTAGTGGGGGGTAACTAATTGCTCATAGCGTGGACCCTTTGTGATCAGAAGCCTTGCTGTCAGATGTAGTTTATATTCATACCTAGGATTAGTTGGCACTGTGGTGCTGTTGGCACTTTTGCTATCAGCTGTTGGCACTTTTGCTATCAGATGTTGGCACTTTTGCTATCAGCTGTTGGCACTTTTGCTATCAGCTGTGGTGCTGCTGGCACTTTTACTATCAACTGGTGTTGTTCGCAAGTTTTTATATAAACATGTATTTTTATACATTCATAGAGTTTTTTTTTAGTGGGGTGTCACTATTTGCTCATAGCTGGGACCCTTAGTGATCAGAAGCCTTGCTGTCAGATGTAGTTTATTGTCATACCTAGGACTATTTGGCAATGTGGTGCTGTTGTCACTTTTGCTATCAGCTGTTGGCACATTTGCTATCAGCTCTTGGCACTTTGCTGTCAGCTGTTGGCACTTTTGCTATCAGCTGTGGTGCTGTTTGCACTTTTGCTATCAACTGGTGTTCTTCGCAAGTTTTTATATAAACATGTATTTTTATACTTTCATAGTGTTTTTTTTTTCGTGGGGGGTAACTATTTGCTCATAGCTGGGACCCTTTGTGATCAGAAGCCTTGCTGTCAGATGTAGTTTATACTCATACCTAGGACTAGATGGCACTGTGGTGCTGTTGGCACTTTTGCTATCAGCTGTTGGCACTTTTGCTATCAGCTGTTGGCACTTTTGCTATCAGCTGTTGGCACTTTTGCTATCAGCTGTGGTGCTGTTGGCACTTTTGCTCTCAACTGGTGTTGTTCGCAAGTTTTTATATAAACATGTATTTTTATACATTCATAGTATTTTTTTTTAGTGGGGGGTCACTATTTGCTCATAGCTGGGACCCTTTGTGATCAGAAGCCTTGCTGTCAGATGTAGTTTATAGTCATACCTAGGACTAGTTGACAATGTGGTGCTGTTGGCACTTTTGCTATCAGCTGTTGGCACTTTTGTTATCAGCTGTTGGCAGATTTGCTATCAGCTGTTGGCACTTTTGCTATGAGCTGTTGGCACTTTTGCTATAATCTGTGGTCCTGTTGGCACTTTTGCTATCAGCTGTTGGCACTTTTGCTATCAGATGTTGGCACTTTTGCTATCAGCTGTTGGCACTTTTGCTATCAGCTGTTGGCACTTTTGCTATCAACTGGTGTTGTTCGCAAGTTTTTATATAAACATGTATTTTTAGACTTTCATAGTGTTTTTTTTTAGTGGGGGGTAACTATTTGCTCATAGCGTGGACCCGTTGTGATCAGAAGCCTTGCTGTAAGATGTAGTTTATATTCATACCTAGGATTAGTTGGCACTGTGGTGCTGTTGGCACTTTTGCTATCAGCTGTTGGCACTTTTGCTATCAGATGTTGGCACTTTTGCTATCAGCTGTTGGCACTTTTGCTTTCAGCTGTGGTGCTGTTGGCACTTTTGCTATCAACTGGTGTTGTTCGCAAGTTTTTATATAAACATGTATTTTTATACATTCATAGTGTTTTTTTTTAGTGGGGTGTCACTATTTGCTCATAGCTGGGACCCTTAGTGATCAGAAGCCTTGCTGTCAGATGTAGTTTATTGTCATACCTAGGACTATTTGGCAATGTGGTGCTGTTGTCACTTTTGCTATCAGCTGTTGGCACTTTTGCTATCAGCTCTTGGCACTTTGCTGTCAGCTGTTGGCACTTTTGCTATCAGCTGTGGTGCTGTTTGCACTTTTGCTATCAACTGGTGTTCTTCGCAAGTTTTTATATAAACATGTATTTTTATACTTTCATAGTGTTTTTTTTTAGTGGGGGGTAACTATTTGCTCAGAGCTGGGACCCTTTGTGATCAGAAGCCTTGCTGTCAGATGTAGTTTATAATCATACTTAGGACTAGTTGGCACTGTGGTGCTGTTGGTACTTTTGCTATCAGCTGTTGGCACTTTTGTTATCAGCTGTTGGCACTTTTGCTATCAGCTGTTGGCACTTTTGCTATCAGTTCTTGACACTTTTGCTGTCAGGTGTTGGTACTTTTGCCTTCAGCTGTGGTGCTGTTGGCACTTTTGCTATCAACTGGTGTTGTTCGTAAGTTTTTATATAAACATCTTTTTTTATAATTTCATAATGTTTTTTTTTTAGTGGGGGCTCACTATTTGCTCATAGCTGGGACCCTTTGTGATCAGAAGCCTTGCTGTCAGATGTAGTTTATAGTCATACCTAGGACAAGTTGGCACGGTTGTGCTGTTGGCACTTTTGCTATCAGATGTTGGCTCTTTTGCTCTCAGCTGTTGGCACTTTTGCTATCAGCTGTTGGCACTTTTGCTATGAGCTGTGGTGCTGTTGACACTTTTGCTATCAACTGGTGTTGTTCACAAGTTTTTATATAAACATGTATTTTTATACTTTCATAGTGTTTTTTTTAGTGGGGGGTCACTATTTGCTCATAGCTGGGACACTTTGTGATCACTAGCCTTTCTGTCAGATGTAGTTTATAGTCATACCTAGCACTAGTTGGCAATGTGGTGCTGTTGGCACTTTTGCTATCAGCTTTTGGCATTTTGCTATCAGCTGTTGGCACTTTTGCTATCAGCTGTTGGCACTTTTGCTATCAGCTGTTGGCACTTTTGCTATCAGCTGTGTTGCTGTTGGCACTTTTGCTATCAACTGCTGTTGTTCGCAAGTTTTTATATAAACATGTATTTTTATACTTTCATAGTGTTTTTTTTTAGTGGGGGGTAACTATTTGCTCATAGCTGGGACCCTTTGTGATCAGAACCCTTGCTGTCAGATGTAGTTTATAGTCATACCTAGGACTAATTGGCACTGTGGTGCTGTTGGCACTTTTGCTATAAGCTGTTGGCACTTTTGCTATCAGCTATTCGCACTTTTGGTATCAGCTGTTGGCACATTTGCTATCAGCTGTTGGCACTTTTGCTATCAGCTGTGGTGCTGTTGGCACTTTTGCTATCAACTGGTGTTGTTAGCAAGTTTTATATAAACATGTATACATTCATAGATTTTTTTTTTTAGTGGGGGGTCAATATTTGCTCATAGCTGGGACCCTTTGTGATCAGAAGCCTTGCTGTCAGATGTAGTTTATAGTCATACCTAGGACTATTTGGCACTGTGGTGCTGTTGGCACTTTTGCTATCAGCTGTTGGCACTTTTGCTATCAGCTCTTCGCACTTTTGCTACCAGCTGTTGGCACTTTTGCTATCAGCTGTGGTGCTGTTGGCACTTTTGCTATCAACTGGTGTTCTTCGCCAGTTTTTATATAAACATGTATTTTTATACATTCATAGTGTTTTTTTTTAGTGGGGGGTCACTATTTGCTCATAGCTGCGACCCTTTGTGATCAGAAGCCTTGCTGTCAGATGTAGTTAATAGTCATCCCTAGGACTAGTTGGCAATGTGGTGCTGTTGGTACTATTGCTATCAGCTGTTGTCACTTTTGCTATCAGCTGTTGGCACTTTTGCTATCAGCTGTGGTCCTGTCGGCACTTTTGCTATCAACTGGTGTTGTTCGCAAGTTTTTATATAAACATGTATTTTTATACTTTCATAGTGTTTTTTTTTTAGTGGGGGGTCATTATTTGCTCTTAGCTGGGACCATTTGTGATCAGAAGCCTTGCTGTCAGATGTAGTTTATAATCATACCTAGGACTAGTTGGCAGTGTGGTGCTGTTGGCACTTTTGCTATCAGCTGTTGTCACATTTGCTATCAGCTGTTGGCACTTTTGCTATCAGCTGTGGTGCTGTTGGCACTTTTGCTATCAACTGGTGTTGTTCGCAAGTTTTTATATAAACATGTATTTTTATACTTTCATAGTGTTTTTTTTTGTGGGGGGTCACTATTTGCTCATAGCTGGGACACTTTGTGATCAGAAGCCTTGCTGTCAGATGTAGTTTATAGTCATACCTAGGACTAGTTGGCAATGTGGTGCTGTTGGCACTATTCCTATCAGCTGTTGGCACGTTTGCTATCAGCTGTTGGCACTTTTGCTATCAGCTGTGGTGCTGTTGGCACTTTTGCTATCAACTGGTGTTGTTCGCAAGTTTTTATATAAACATGTATTTTTATACTTTCATAGTGTTTTTTTTTAGTGGGGGGTCACTATTTTCTCATAGCTGGGAACTTTGTGATCAGAAGCCTTGCTGTCAGTTGTAGTTTATAGTCATACCTAGGACTAGTTGGCACTGTGGTGCTGTTGGCACTTTTGCTATCAGCTTTTGGCACTTTTACTATCAGCTGTTGGCACTTTTGCTATCAGCTGTGGTGCTGTTGGCATTTTATCTATCAACTGGTGTTGTTCGCAAGTTTTTATATAAACATATATTTTTATACATGCATAGTGTTTTTTTTTTAGTGGGTGGTCAATATTTTCTCATATCTGGGACCCTTTGTGATCAGAAGCCTTGCTGTCAGATGTTGTTTATAATCATACCTAGGACTATTTGGCAATGTGGTGCTGTTGGCACTTTTGCTATCAGCTGTTGGCACTTTCGCTATCAGCTGTTGGCACTTTTGCTATCAGCTGTTGGCACTTTTGGTGTCAGCTGTTGGCACTTTTGCTATCAGCTGTTGGCACTTTTGCTATCAGCTGTTGGCACTTTTGGTATCATCTGTTGGCACTTTTGCTATCAGCTGTTGGCACTTTTGCTAGCAGCTTTTGGCACTTTTGCTATCAGCTTTTTGCATTTTGCTATCAGCTGTTGGCAATTTTTCTATCAGCTGTGGTCCTGTTAACACTTTTGCTATCAACTGGTGTTGTTCGCAAGTTTTTATATAAACATGTATTTTTATACTTTCATAGTGTTTTTTTTTAGGGGGGGGTCACTATTTGCTCATAGCTTTGACCCTTTGTGATCAGAAGCCTTGCTGTCAGAAGTAGTTTATAATCATACCTAGGACTAGTTGGCACTGTGGTGCTGTTGGCACTTTTGCTATCAGCTGTTGGCACTTTTGCTATCAGCTGTTGGCACTGTTTCTATCAGCTGTAGTGCTGTTGGCACTTTTGCTCTCAACTGGTGTTGTTCGCAAGTTTTTATATAAACATGTATTTTTTATATTTCATAGTGTTTTTTTTTATCGGGGGGTCACTATTTTCTCATAGCTGGGACCCTTTGTGATCAGAAGCCTTGCTGTCAGATGTAGTTTATAGTCATACCTAGGACTAGTTGGCACTGTGGTGCTGTTGGCACTATTGCTATAGGCTGTTGGCACTTTTGCTATCAGCTGTTGGCACTTTTGCTATCAGCTGTGGTGCTGTTGGCACTTTTGCTATCAACTGGTGTTGTTCGCAAGTTTTTATATAAACATATATTTTTATACATTCATTGTGTTTTTTTTTAGTGGGGTGTCACTGTGTGCTCATAGCTGGGACCCTTTGTGATCAGAAGCCTTGCTGTCAGATGTAGTTTATAGTCATACCTAGGACTAGTTGGCACTGTGGTGCTGTTGGCACTTTTGCTATCAGCTTTTGGCACTTTTACTATCAGCTGTTGGCACTTTTGCTATCAGCTGTGGTGCTGTTGGCATTTTATCTATCAACTGGTGTTGTTCGCAAGTTTTTATATAAACATGTATTTTTATACATGCATAGTGTTTTTTTTTTTAGTGGGGGGTAACTATTTGCTCATAGCTGGGACCCTTTGTGATCAGAAGCCTTGCTGTCAGATGTTGTTTATAGTCATACCTAGGACTATTTGGCAATGTGGTGCTGTTGGCACTTTTGCTATCAGCTGTTGGCACTTTCGCTATCAGCTGTTGGCATTTTGGCTATCAGCTTTTGGCACTTTTGGTGTCAGCTGTTGGCACTTTTGCTATCAGCTGTTGGCACTTTTGCTATCAGCTGTTGGCACTTTTGGTATCATCTGTTGGCACTTTTGCTATCAGCTGTTGGCACTTTTGCTAGCAGCTTTTGGCACTTTTGCTATCAGCTTTTTGCATTTTGCTATCAGCTGTTGGCACTTTTTCTATCAGCTGTGGTCCTGTTAACACTTTTGCTATCAACTGGTGTTGTTCGCAAGTTTTTATATAAACATGTATTTTTATACTTTCATAGTGTTTTTTTTTAGTGGGGGGTCACTATTTGCTCATAGCTGGGACCATTTGTGATCAGAAGCCTTGCTGTCAGAAGTAGTTTATAATCATACCTAGGACTAGTTGGCACTGTGGTGCTGTTGGCACTTTTGCTATCAGCTGTTGGCACTTTTGCTATCAGCTGTTGGCACTGTTTCTATCAGCTGTAGTGCTGTTGGCACTTTTGCTCTCAACTGGTGTTGTTCGCAAGTTTTTATATATACATGTATTTTTTATATTTCATAGTGTTTTTTTTTATCGGGGGTCACTATTTTCTCATAGCTGGGACCCTTTGTGATCAGAAGCCTTGCTGTCAGATGTAGTTTATAGTCATACCTAGGACTAGTTGGCACTGTGGTGCTGTTGGCACTATTGCTATAGGCTGTTGGAACTTTTGCTATCAGCTGTTGGCACTTTTGCTATCAGCTGTGGTGCTGTTGGCACTTTTGCTATCAACTGGTGTTGTTCGCAAGTTTTTATATAAACATATATTTTTATACATTCATTGTGTTTTTTTTTAGTGGGGTGTCACTATGTGCTCATAGCTGGGACCCTTTGTGATCAGAAGCCTTGCTGTCAGATGTAGTTTATAGTCATACCTAGGACTAGTTGGCAATGTGGTGCTTTTGGCACTTTTGCTATCAGCTGTTGGCAGTTTTCCTATCAGCTGTTGGCACTTTTGCTATCAGCTGTTGGCACTTTTGCTATCAGCTGTGGTGCTGTTGGCACTTTTGCTATCAACTGGTGTTGTTCGCAAGTTTTTATATAAACATGTATTTTTATACATTCATAGTGTTTTTTTTTTAGTGGGGGGTCACTATTTGCTCATAGCTGAGACCCTTTGTGATCAGAAGCCTTGCTGTCAGATGTAGTTTATTGTCATACCTAGGACTAGTTGGCAATGTGGTGCTGTTGGCACTTTTGCTATCAGCTGTTGGCAATTTGCTATCACCTGTTGGCACTTTTCCTATCAGCTGTTGGCACTGTTTCTATCAGCTGTAGTGCTGTTGGCACTTTTGCAAACAAAACCAGTTGATAGCAAAAGTGCCAACAGCTCCACAGCTGATAGCAAAAGTGCCAACAGCTGATAGTAAAAGTGCCAACAGCTGATAGCAAAAGTGCCAACAGCACCACAGTGCCAACTAGTCCTAGGTATGACTATAAACTACATCTGACAGCAAGGCTTCTGATCACAAAAGTTCCCCGCTATGAGCAAATAGTGACCCCCCACTAAAAAAAAACACTATGAAAGTATAAAAATACATGTTTATATAAAAACTTGCGAACAACACCAGTTGATAGCAAAAGTGCCAACAGCACCACAGCTGATAGCAAAAGTTCCAACAGCTGATAGCAAAAGTGCCAACAGCTGCTACCAAAAGTGCCAAAAGCTGATTGCAAAAGTGCCAACAGCTGATAGCAAAAGTGCCAACAGCTGATAGCAAAAGTGCCAACAGCACCACAGTGCCAACTAGTCCTAGGTATGACTATAAACTACATCTGACAGCAAGGCTTCTGATCACAAAGGTTCCAAGCTATGAGCAAATAGTGACCCCCCACTAAAAAAAAACACTATGAAAGTATAAAAATACATGTTTATATAAAAACTTGCGAACAACACCAGTTGATAGCAAAAGGGCCAACAGCACCACAGCTGATAGCAAAAGTGCCAACAGCTGATCGCAAAAGTGCCAACAGCTGATACGAATGTGCCAACAGCTGCTAGCAAAAGTGCCAACAGCTGATAGCAAAAGTGCCAAAAGCTGATTGCAAAAGTGCCAACAGCTGATAGCAAAAGTGCCAACAGCTGATAGCAAAAGTGCCAACAGCACCACAGTGCCAACTAGTCCTAGGTATGACTATAAACTACATCTGACAGCAAGGTTTCTGATCACAAAGGTTCCAAGCTATGAGCAAATAGTGACCCCCCACTAAAAAAAAACACTATGAAAGTATAAAAATACATGTTTATATAAAAACTTGCGAACAACACCAGTTGATAGCAAAAGTGCCAACAGCACCACAGCTGATAGCAAAAGTTCCAACAGCTGATAGCAAAAGTGCCAACAGCTGCTACCAAAAGTGCCAAAAGCTGATTGCAAAAGTGCCAACAGCTGATAGCAAAAGTGCCAACAGCTGATAGCAAAAGTGCCAACAGCACCACAGTGCCAACTAGTCCTAGGTATGACTATAAACTACATCTGACAGCAAGGCTTCTGATCACAAAGGGTTCCAGCTATGAGCAAATAGTGACCCCCCACTAAAAAAAAAAATACTATGAAAGTATAAAAATACATGTTTATATAAAAACTTGCGAACAACACCAGTTGATAGCAAAAGTGTCAACAGCACAACAGCTGATAGCAAAAGTGCCAACAGCTCATAGCAAAAGTGCCAACAGCACCACATTGCCAACTAGTCCTAGGTATGACTATAAACTACATCTGACAGCAAGGCTTCTGATCACAAAGGGTCCCAGCTATGAGCAAATAGTGACCCCCACTAAAAAAAAAACACTAGGAATATATAAAAATAAATGTTTATATAAAAACTTGCGAACAACACCAGTTGATAGCAAAAGGGCCAACAGCACCACAGCTGATAGCAAAAGTGCCAACAGCTGATCGCAAAAGTGCCAACAGCTGATACGAATGTGCCAACAGCTGGTAGCAAAAGTGCCAACAGCTGATAGCAAAAGTGCCAAAAGCTGATTGCAAAAGTGCCAACAGCTGATAGCAAAAGTGCCAACAGCTGATAGCAAAAGTGCCAACAGCACCACAGTGCCAACTAGTCCTAGGTATGACTATAAACTACATCTGACAGCAAGGTTTCTGATCACAAAGGTTCCAAGCTATGAGCAAATAGTGACCCCCCACTAAAAAAAAACACTATGAAAGTATAAAAATACATGTTTATATAAAAACTTGCGAACAACACCAGTTGATAGCAAAAGTGCCAACAGCACCACAGCTGATAGCAAAAGTTCCAACAGCTGATAGCAAAAGTGCCAACAGCTGCTACCAAAAGTGCCAAAAGCTGATTGCAAAAGTGCCAACAGCTGATAGCAAAAGTGCCAACAGCTGATAGCAAAAGTGCCAACAGCACCACAGTGCCAACTAGTCCTAGGTATGACTATAAACTACATCTGACAGCAAGGCTTCTGATCACAAAGGGTTCCAGCTATGAGCAAATAGTGACCCCCCACTAAAAAAAAAAATACTATGAAAGTATAAAAATACATGTTTATATAAAAACTTGCGAACAACACCAGTTGATAGCAAAAGTGTCAACAGCACAACAGCTGATAGCAAAAGTGCCAACAGCTCATAGCAAAAGTGCCAACAGCACCACATTGCCAACTAGTCCTAGGTATGACTATAAACTACATCTGACAGCAAGGCTTCTGATCACAAAGGGTCCCAGCTATGAGCAAATAGTGACCCCCACTAAAAAAAAAACCCTAGGAATATATAAAAATAAATGTTTATATAAAAACTTGCGAACAACACCAGTTGATAACAAAAGTGCCAACAGCACCACAGCTGATAGCAAAAGTGCCAACAGCTGATAGCAAAAGTGCCAACAGCTGATACCAAAAGTGCCAACAGCTGATAGCAAAAGTGCCAACATCTGATAGCAAAAGTGCCAACAGATGATACCAAAAGAGCCAACAGCTGATAGCAAAAGTGCCAACAGCTGATAGCAAAAGTGCCAACAGCTGATACCAAAAGTGCCAAAAGCTGATAGCAAAAGTGCCAACAGCTGATAGCAAAAGTGCCAACAGCACCACAGCTGATAGCAAAAGTGCCAACAGCTGATAGGAAATGTGCCAACAGCACCACAGTGCCAAATAGTTCTAGGTATGACTATAAACTACATCTGACAACAAGGCTTCTGATCACAAAGGGTCCCAGCTATGAGCAAATAGTGACCCCCACTAAAAAAAAAACACTATGAAAGTATAAAAATACATGTTTATATAAAAACTTGCGAACAACACCAGTTGATAGCAAAAGTGCCAACAGCACCACAGCTGATAGCAAAAGTGCCAACAGCTGATAGCAAAAGTGCCAACAGCTGATAGCAAAAGTGCCAACAGCACCACAGTGCCAAATAGTTCTAGGTATGACTATAAACTACATCTGACAACAAGGCTTCTGATCACAAAGGGTCCCAGCTATGAGCAAATAGTGACCCCCACTAAAAAAAAAACACTATGAAAGTATAAAAATACATGTTTATATAAAAACTTGCGAACAACATCAGTTGATAGCAAAAGTGCCAACAGCACCACAGCTGAATGCAAAAGTGCCAACAGCTGATAGCAAATGTGCCAACAGCTGATAGCAAAAGTGCCAACAGCTGATAGCAAAAGTGCCAACAGCACCACAGTGCCAACTAGTCCTAGGTATGAACATAAACTACCTCTGTCAGCAAGGCTTCTGATCACAAATGGTCCCAGCTATGAGCAAATAGTGACCCCACACTAAAAAAAAACACTATTAAAGTATAAAAATTCATGTTTATATAAAAACTTGCGAACAACACCATTTGATAAAAATGTGCAAACAGCACCACAGCTGAGAGTAAAAGTGCCAACAGCTGATAGCAAAAGTGCCAACAGCTGGTAGCAAAAGTGCCAACAGCTGATAGCAAAAGTGCCAACAGATGATAACAAAAGTGCCATCAGCTGATAGCAAAAGTGCCAACAGCCGATAGCAAAAGTGCCAACAGCTGATAGCAAAAGTGCCAACAGCACCACATTGCCAAATAGTCCTAGGTATGACTATAAACTACATCTGACAGCAAGGCTACTGATCACAAGGTGTCCCAGCTATGAGCAAATAGTGACCCCCCACTAAAAAAAAACACTATGAATGTATCAAAATACATGTTTATATAAAAACTTGCGAACAACACCAGTTGATAGCAAAAGTGCCAACAGCACCACAGCTGATAGCAAAAGTGCCAACAGCTGATAGCAAAAGTGCCAACAGCTGATAGCAAAAGTGCCAACAGCTGATAGCAAAGGTGCCAACAGCTGATAACAAAAGTGCCAACAGCTGCTAGCAAAAGTGCCAACAGCTGATAGCAACAGTGCCAACAGCTGATACCAAAAGTGCCAAAAGCTGATAGCAAAAGTGCCAACAGCTGATAGAAAAAAGTGCCAACTGCTGATAGAAAAAGTGCCAACAGATGATAACGAAAGTACAAACAGCTGATAGCAAAAGTGCCAAATGCTGACAGCAAAAGTGCCAACAGCTGATAGCAAAAGTGCCAAAAGCTGATAGCAAAAGTGCCAACAGCTGATAGAAAAAAGTGCCAACAGCTGATAGAAAAAGTCCCAACAGATGATACCGAAAGTACAAACAGCTGATAGCAAAAGTGTCAAATGCTGATAGCAAAAGTGCCAAGAGCTGATAGCAAAAGTGCCAAGAGCTGATAGCAAAAGTGCCAACAGCTGATAGCAAAAGTGCCAACAGCATCACAGCTGATAACAAAAGTGCCAACAGCTGATAGCAAAAGTGCTAACAGCTGATAGCAAAAGTACCAACAGCTGATAGCAAAAGTTCCAACAGCTGATAGTAAAAGTGCCAACAGCTGATAGCAAAAGAGCCAACAGCAGCACAGTGCCAACTCGTCCTAGGTATGACTATTAACTACATCTGACAGCAAGGCTTCTGATAACAAAGGGTCCCAGCTATGAGCAAATACTTACCCCCCACTAAAAGAAAACTCTATGAAAGTATAAAAATACATGTTTATATAAAAACTTGCGAACAACACCAGTTGATAGCAAAAGTATAAACAGCACCACAGCTGATAGCAAAACTGCCAACAGCTGGTAGCAAAGGTGCCAACAGCTGATAGCAAAAGTGCCAACAGCACCACAGTGCCATCTAGTCCTAGGTATGATTATAAACTACATCAGACAGCAAGGCTTCTGATCACAAAGGGTCCCAGCTATGAGCAAATAGTGAACCCCCACTAAAAAAAAAACACTATGAAAGTATGAAAATACATGTTTATATAAAAACTTGCGAACAACACCAGTTGATAGCAAAAGTGCCAACAGCACCCCAGCTGATAGCAAATGTGCCAACAGCTGATAGCAAATGTGCCAACAGCTGATACCAAAAGTGCCAAAAGCTGATAGCAAAAGTGCCAACAGCTGATAGCAAAAGTGCCAACAGATGATACCAAAAGTGCCAACAGCTGATAGCAAATGTGCCAACAGCTGATAGCAAAAGTGCCAACAGCTGATAGCAAAAGTTCAAAAAGCTGATAGCAAAAGTGCCAACAGCTGATAGCAAAACTTCCAACAGATTATACCAAACGTGCCAACAGCTGATAGTAAAAGTGCCAACTGCTGATAGCAAACGTGCCAAAAGCTGATAGCAAAAGTGCAAACAGCTGATACCAAAAGTGCCAAAAGCTGATAGCAAAGGTGCCAACAGCTGATAGCAAAAGTGCCAACAGCTGATAGCAAAAGTGCCAACAGCACCACAGTGCCAACTAGTCCTAGGTATGACTATAAACTACATCTGACATCAAGGATTCTGATCACAAAGGGTCCCAGCTATGAGCAAATACTTACCCCCCACTAAAAGAAAACACTATGAAAGTATAAAATACATGTTTATATAAAAACTTGCGAACAACACCAGTTGATAGCAAAAGTGCAAACAGCACCACAGCTGATAGCAAAAGTGCCAACAGCTGGTAGCAAAAGTGCCAACAGCTGATAGCAAAAGTGCCAGCAGCTGATAGCAAAAGTGCCAACAGCACCACAGTGCCATCTATTCCTAGGTATGAATATAAACTACATCTGACAGCAAGGCTTCTGATCACAAAGGGTCCCAGCTATGAGCAAATAGTGACACCCCACTAAAAAAAAAACACTATGAAAGTATAAAAATACATGTTTATATAAAAACTTGCGAACAACACCAGTTGATAGCAAAAGTGCCAACATCACCCCAGCTCATAGCAAAAGTGCCAACAGCTGATAGTAAAAGTGCCAACAGCTGATAGCAATAGTGCCAACAGATGATACCAAAAGTGTCAACAGCTGATAGCAAAAGTGCCAACAGCTGATAGCAAAAGTGCCAACAGCTGATACCAAACTTGCCAAAAGCTGATAGCAAAAGTGCCAACAGCTGATAGCAAAAGTGCCAACAGAAGATACCAAAAGTTCCAACAGCTGATAGCAAAAGTGCCAACAGCTGATAGCAAAAGTGCCAACAGCTGATAGCAAAAGTGCCAAAAGCTGATAGCAAAAGTGCCAACAGCTGATAGCAAAAGTTCCAACAGATGATACCAAACGTGCCGACAGCTGATAGCAAAAGTGCCAACTGCTGATAGCAAACGTGCCAACAGCTGATAGCAAAAGTGCAAACAGCTGATAGCAAAAGTGCCAAAAGCTGATAGCAAAGGTGCCAACAGCTGATAGCAAAAGTGCCAACAGCTGATAGCAAAAGTGCCAACAGCACCACAGGGCCAACTAGTCCTAGGTATGACTATAAACTACATCTGACATCAAGGATTCTGATCACAAAGGGTCCCAGCTATGAGCAAATACTTACCCCCCACTAAAAGAAAACACTATGAAAGTATAAAATACATGTTTATATAAAAACTTGCGAACAACACCAGTTGATAGCAAAAGTGCCAACATCCCCCCAGCTGATAGCAAAAGTGCCAACAGCTGATAGCAAATGTGCCAACAGCTGATACCAAAAGTGCCAAAAGCTGATAGCAAAAGTGCCAACAGCTGATAGCAAAAGTGCCAACAGATGATACCAAAAGTGCCAACAGCTGATAGCAAATGTGCCAACAGCTGATAGCAAAAGTGCCAACAGCTGATAGCAAAAGTTCAAAAAGCTGATAGCAAAAGTGCCAACAGCTGATAGCAAAACTTCCAACAGATTATACCAAACGTGCCAACAGCTGATAGTAAAAGTGCCAACTGCTGATAGCAAACGTGCCAACAGCTGATAGCAAAAGTGCAAACAGCTGATACCAAAAGTGCCAAAATCTGATAGCAAAGGTGCAAACAGCTGATAGCAAAAGTGCCAACAGCTGATAGCAAAAGTGCCAACAGCACCACAGTGCCAACTAGTCCTAGGTATGACTATAAACTACATCTGACATCAAGGATTCTGATCACAAAGGGTCCCAGCTATGAGCAAATACTTACCCCCCACTAAAAGAAAACACTATGAAAGTATAAAATACATGTTTATATAAAAACTTGCGAACAACACCAGTTGATAGCAAAAGTGCAAACAGCACCACAGCTGATAGCAAAAGTGCCAACAGCTGGAAGCAAAAGTGCCAACAGCTGATAGCAAAAGTGCCAGCAGCTGATAGCAAAAGTGCCAACAGCACCACAGTGCCATCTATTCCTAGGTATGACTATAAACTACATCTGACAGCAAGGCTTCTGATCACAAAGGGTCCCAGCTATGAGCAAATTGTGACACCCCACTAAAAAAAAAACACTATGAAAATATAAAAATACATGTTTATATAAAAACTTGTGAACAACACCAGTTGATAGCAAAAGTGCCAACAGCACCAAAGCTGATAGTAAAAGTGCCAACAGCTGATACCAAATGTGCCAAAAGCTGATAGCCAAAGTGCCAACAGCTGATAGCAATAGTGCCAACAGATGATACCAAAAGTGTCAACAGCTGATAGCAAAAGTGCCAACAGCTGATAGCAAAAGTGCCAACAGCTGATACCAAAATTGCCAAAAGCTGATAGCAAAAGTGCCAACAGCTGATAGCAAAAGTGCCAACAGAAGATACCAAAAGTGCCAACAGCTGATAGCAAAAGTGCCAACAGCTGATAGCAAAAGTGCCAACAGCTGATAGCAAAAGTGCTAAAAGCTGATAGCAAAAGTGCCAACAGCTGATAGCAAAAGTTCCAACAGATGATACCAAACGTGCCAACAGCTGATAGCAAAAGTGCCAACAGCTGATAGCAAAAGTGCCAACAGCTGATAGCAAAAGTGCAAACAGCTGATAACAAAAGTGCCAAAAGCTGATAACAAAAGTGCCAACAGCTGATAGCAAAAGTGCCAACAGCTGATAGCAAAAGTGCCAACAGATGATACCAAAAGTGCCAACAGCTGATAGCAAAAGTGCCAACAGCTGATAGCAAAAGTTCCAACAGATGATACCAAACGTGCCAACAGCTGATAGCAAAAGTTCCAACAGCTGATAGCAAAAGTGCAAACAGCTGATACCAAAAGTGCCAAAAGCTGATAGCAAAGGTGCCAACAGCTGATAGCAAAAGTGCCAACAGCTGGTAGCAAAGTGCCAACAGCTGATAGCAAAAGTGCCAGCAGCTGATAGCAAAAGTGCCAACAGCACCACAGTGCCATCTATTCCTAGGTATGACTATAAACTACATCTGACAGCAAGGCTTCTGATCACAAAGTGTCCCAGATTTGAGTAAAATAGTGACCCCGCACTAAGAAAAAAAACACTATGAAAGTATAAAAATACATGTTTATATAAAAACTTGCGAACAACACCAGTTCATAGCAAAAGTGCCAACAGCACCCCAGCTGATAGCAAAAGTGACAACAGCTGATAGCAAAAGTGCCAACAGCTGATACCAAAAGTGCCAAAAGCTGATAGCAAAAGTGCCAACAGCTGATAGTAATAGTGCCAACAGATGATACCAAAAGTGCCAACAGCTGATAGCAAAATTTCCAAAAGCTGATAGCAAAAGTGCCAACAGCTGATACCAAAAGTGCCAAAAGCTGATAGCAAAAGTGCCAACAGCTGATAGCAAAAGTGCCAACAGAAGATACCAAAAGTGCCAACAGCTGATAGCAAAAGTGCCAACAGCTGATAGAAAAAGTGCCAACAGCTGATAGCAAAAGTGCCAACAGCTGATAGCAAAAGTTCCAACATATGATACCAAACGTGCCAACAGCTGATAGCAAAATGCCAACAGCTGATAGCAAAAGTGCCAACAGCTGATAGCAAAAGTGCAAACAGCTGATACCAAAAGTGCCAAAAGCTGATACCAAAAGTGCCAACAGCTGATCGCAAAAGTGCCAACAGCTGATAGCAAAAGTGCCAAGAGCACCACAGTGCCAACTAGTCCTAGGTATGACTATAAACTACATCTGACAGCAAGGCTTCTGATCACAAAGGGTCCCAGCTATGAGCAAATAGTTACCCCCCACTAAAAGAAAACACTATGAAAGTATAAAAATACATGTTTATATAAAAACTTGTGAACAAAACCAGTTGATAGCTAAAGTGCAAACAGCACCACAGCTGATAGCAAAAGTGCCAACGGCTGATAGCAAAAGTGCCAAGAGCTGATAGCAAAAGTGCCAACAGTTGATACCAAACGTGCCAACAGCACCACAGTGCCAACTAGACCTAGGTATGACTATGAACTACATCTGACAGCAAGGCTTCTGATCACAAAGGGTCCCAGCTATGAGCAAATAGTGACCCCCCACTAAAAAAAAAACACTATGAAAGTATAAAAATACATGTTTATATAAAAATTGCGAACAACACCAGTTGATAGCAAAAGTTCCAACAGCTGATAGCAAAAGTTCAAACAGCTGATCGCAAAAGTGCCAACAGCACCCCAGCTGATATCAAAAGTGCCAACAGCTGATAGCAAAAGAGCCAACAGCTGATAGCAAAAGTGCCAACAGCTGATACCAAAAGTGCCAAAAGCTGATAGCAAAAGTGCCAACAGCTGATAGCAAAAGTGCCAACAGCTGATAGCAAATGTTCCAACAGATGGTAGCAAAAGTGCCAACAGCTGATAGCAAAAGTGCAAACAGCTGATAGCAAAAGTGCCAACAGCTGATAGCAAAAGTGCCAACAGCACCACAGTGCCAACTAGTCCTAGGTATGACTATAAACTACATTTGACAGCAAGGCTTCTGATCACAAAGGGTCCCAGCTATGAGCAAATAGTGACCCCCCAATAAAAAAAAAATCACTATGAAAGTATAAAATACATGTTTATATAAAAACTTGCGAATACCACCAGTTGATAGCAAAAGTTCCAACAGCTGATAGCAAAAGTTCAAACAGCTGATCGCAAAAGTGCCAACAGCTGATTGCAAAAGTGCCTACAGCTGATAGCAAAAGTGCCAACAGCTGATAGCAAAAGTGCCAACAGCTGATAGCAAAAGTGCCAACAGCACCACAGTGCCAACTAGTCCTAGGTATGACTATAAACTATATCTAACAGCAAGGATTCTGATCACAAAGGGTCCCAGGTCTGAGCAAATAGTGACCCCCCACTAAAAAAAAAACACTATGAAAGTATAAAAATACATGTTTCTATAAAAACTTGCGAACAACACCAGTTGATAGCGAAAGTCCCAACAGCACCACAGCCTATAGCAAAAGTGCCAACAGCTGATAGCAAAAGTGCCAACAGCTGATACAAAAAGTACCAAAAGCTGATAGCAAAAGTGCCAACAGCTGATAGCAAAAGTGCCAACAGCTGATAGCAAAAGTGCCAACAGCACTACAGTGCCAACTAGTCCTAGGTATGATTATAAACTACATCTGACAGCAAGGCTTCTGATCACAAAGGGTCCCAGCTATGCGAAAATAGTGACACCCAACTAAAAAAAAAACACTATGAAAGTAAAAAAATACGTGTTTATATAAAAACTTGCAAACAACACCAGGTGATAGCAAAAGTGCAAACAGTACCACAGCTGATAGCAAAAGTGCCAACAGCTGATAGCAAAAGTGCCAACAGCTGATAGCAAAAGTGCCAACAGATGATAGCAAATGTGCCAAAACATTATAGCAAAAGTGCCAACAGCTCATAGCAAAAGTGCCAACAGCACCACAGTGCCAACAAGTCCTTGGTATGACTATAAACTACATCTGACAGCAAGGCTTCTGATCACAAAGGGTCCCAGCTATGAGCAAATAGTGACCCCCCACTAAACAAAAAAACACTATGAAAGTATAAAAATACATGTTTATATAAAAACTTGCGAACAACACCAGTTGATAGCAAAAGTGCCAACAGCGCCACAGCTGATAGAAAAAGGGCCAACAGCTGATAGCAAAAGTGCCAACAGCTGATAGCAAAAGTGCCAACAGCACCACAGTGCCAACTAGTCCTAGGTATGACTATAAACTACATCTGACAGCAAGGATTCTGATCACAAAGGGTCCAAGCTATGAGAAAATAGTGACCCCCCACTAAAAAAAAAACACTATGAAATTATAAAAATACATGTTTCTATAAAAACTAGCGAACAACACCAGTTGATAGCAAAAGTGCCAACAGCACCACAGCTGATAGCAAAAGTGCCAACAGCTGATAGCAAAAGTGCCAACAGCTGATACCAAACGTGCGAAAAGCTGATAGCAAAAGTGCCCACAGCTGATAGCAAAAGTGCCAACAGCACCACAGTGCCAACTAGTCCTAGGTATGACTATAAACTACATCTGACAGCAAGGATTCTGATCACAAAGGGTCCCAGCTATGAGCAAATAGTGACACCCCACTAAAAAAAAACACTATGGAAGTATAAATATACATGTTTATAAAAAAACTTGCGAACAACACCAGTTGATAGCAAAAGTGCAAACAGCACCACAGCTGATAGCAAAAGTGCCAACAGCTGATAGCAAAAGTGCCAACAGCTGATAGCAAAAGTGCCAACAGCTGATAGCAAAAGTGCCAACAGCACCACAGTGCCAAATACTACTAAGTATGACTATAAACTACATCTGACAGCAAGGCTTCTGATCACAAAGGGTCCAAGCTATGAGCAAATAGTGACCCCCCACTAAAAAAAAAACTCTGAAAGTATAAAAATACATGTTTATATAAAAACTTGCGAACAAAACCAGTTGATAGCAGAAGTGCCAACAGCACCACAGCTGATAGCAAAAGTGCCAACAGCTGATAGCAAAAGTGCCAACAGCTGATAGCAAAAGTGCCAACAGCACCACAGTGGCAACAAGTCCTTGGTATGACTATAAACTACATCTGACAGCAAGGCTTCTGATCACAAAGGGTCCCAGCTATGAGCAAATAGTGACCCCCCACTAAACAAAAAAACACTATGAAAGTATAAAAATACATGTTTATATAAAAACTTGCGAACAACACCAGTTGATAGCAAAAGTGCCAACAGCTGATAGCAAAAGTTCCAACAGCTGATAGCAAAAGTGACAACAGCTGATAGCAAAAGTGCCAACAGCTGATAGCAAAAGTGCCAACAGCACCACAGTGCCAACTAGTCCTAGGTATGACTACAAACTACATCTGACATCAAGGCTTCTGATCACAAAAGTTCCCAGCTATGAGCAAATATTGACCCCCCACTAAAAAAAAAAACACTATGAAAGTATAAAAATACATGTTTATATAAAAACTTGCGAACAACACCAGTTGATAGCAAAAGTGCCAACAGCTGATCAAAAGTGCCAACAGCTGATAGCAAAGGTGCCAACAGCTGAAAGCAAAAGTGCCAACAGCACCACATTGCCAACTAGTCCTAGGTATGACTATAAACTACATCAGACAGCAAGGCTTCTGATCAAGAAGGGTCCCAGCTATGAGCAAAAAGTGAACCCCACTAAAAAAAACACTATGAAAGTATAAAAATACATGTTTATATAAAAACTTGCGATCAACACCAGTTGATAGCAAAAGTGCCAACAGCGCCACAGCTGATAGCAAAAGGGCCAACAGCTGATAGCAAAAGTGCCAACAGCTGATAGCAAAAGTGACAACAGCACCACAGTGCCAACTAGTCCTAGGTATGACTATAAACTACATCTGACAGCAAGGATTCTGATCACAAAGGGTCCAAGCTATGAGAAAATAGTGACCCCCCACTAAAAAAAAACACTATGAAATTATAAAAATACATGTTCCTATAAAAACTTGCGAACAACACCAGTTGATAGCAAAAGTGCCAACAGCACCACAGCTGATAGCAAAAGTGCCAACAGCTGATAGCAAAAGTGCCAACAGCTGATACCAAAAGTGCGAAAAGCTGATAGAAAAAGTGCCAACAGCTGATATCAAAAGTGCCCACAGCTGATAGCAAAAGTGCCAACAGCACTACAGTGCCAACTAGTCCTAGGTATGACTATAAACTACATCTGACAGCAAGGCTTCTTATCACAAAGGGTCCCAGCTATGAGCAAATAGTGACACCCCACTAAAAAAAAACACTATGGAAGTATAAATATACATGTTTATAAAAAAACTTGCGAACAACACCAGTTGATAGCAAAAGTGCAAACAGCACCACAGCTGATAGCAAAAGTCCCAACAGCTGATAGCAAAAGTGCCAACAGCTGATAGCAAAAGTGCCAACAGCTGATAGCAAAAGTGCCAACATCTTATAGCAAAAGTGCCAACAGCACCACAGTGCCAAATACTCCTAAGTATGACTATAAACTACATCTGACAGCAAGGCTTCTGATCACAAAGGGTCCTAGCTATGAGCAAATAGTGACCCCCCACTAAAAAAAAAAACTATGAAAGTATAAAAATACATGTTTATATAAAAACTTGCGAACAACACCAGTTGATAGCAGAAGTGCCAACAGCACCACAGCTGATAGCAAAAGTGCCAACAGCTGATAGCAAAAGTGCCAACAGCTGATAGCAAAAGTGCCAACAGCACCACAGTGCCAACAAGTCCTTGGTATGACTATAAACTACATCTGACAGCAAGGCTTCTGATCACAAAGGGTCCCAGCTATGAGCAAATAGTGACCCCCCACTAAACAAAAAAACACTATGAAAGTATAAAAATATATGTTTATATAAAAACTTGCGAACAACACCAGTTGATAGCAAAAGTGCCAACAGCTGATAGCAAAAGTGCCAACAGCTGATCAAAAGTGCCAACAGCTGATAGCAAAGGTGCCAACAGCTGAAAGCAAAAGTGCCAACAGCACCACATTGCCAACTAGTCCTAGGTATGACTATAAACTACATCAGACAGCAAGGCTTCTGATCAAGAAGGGTCCCAGCTATGAGCAAATAGTGAACACCACTAAAAAAAACACTATGAAAGTATAAAAATACATGTTTATATAAAAACTTGCGAACAACACCAGTTGATAGCAAAAGTGCCAACAGCTGATCAAAAGTGCCAACAGCTGATAGCAAAGGTGCCAACAGCTGATAGCAAAAGGGCCAACAGCTGATAGCAAAAGTGCCAACAGCTGATAGCAAAAGTGCCAACAGCACCACAGTGCCAACTAGTCCTAGATATGACTATAAACTACATCTGACAGCAAGGATTCTGATCACAAAGGGTCCAAGCTATGAGAAAATAGTGACACCCCACTAAAAAAAAACACTATGAAATTATAAAAATATATGTTTCTATAAAAACTTGCGAACAACACCAGTTGATAGCAAAAGTGCCAACAGCACCACAGCTGATAGCAAAAGTGCCAACAGCTGATAGCAAAAGTGCCAACAGCTGATACCAAAAGTGCGAAAAGCTGATAGAAAAAGTGCCAACAGCTGATATCAAAAGTGCCTACAGCTGATAGCAAAAGTGCCCACAGCTGATAGCAAAAGTGCCAACAGCACTACAGTGCCAACTAGTCCTAGGTATGATTATAAACTACATCTGACAGCAAGGCTTCTTATCACAAAGGGTCCCAGCTATGAGCAAATAGTGACACCCCACTAAAAAAAAACACTATGAAAGTATAAATATACAGGTTTATAAAAAAACTTGCGAACAACACCAGTTGATAGCAAAAGTGCAAACAGCACCACAGCTGATAGCAAATGTGCCAACAGCTGATAGCAAAAGTTCCAACAGCTGATACCAAAAGTGCCAAAAGCTGATAGCAAATGTGCCAACAGCTGATAGCAAAAGTGCCAACAGCTGATAGCATAAAAACATGCGAAGAACACCAGTTGATAGCAAAAGTCCCAACAGCACCACAGCTGATTGCAAAAGTGCCAACACTTGATAGCAAAAGTGCCAACAGCTGATAGCAAATGTGCCAACAGCTGATAGCAAAAGTGCCAACAGCACCACAGTGCCAACTAGTCCTAGGTATGACTATAAACTACATCTGACAGCAAGTCTTCTGATCACAAAGGGTCCCAGGTTTGGGCAAATAGTGATCCCCCACTAAAAAAAAAACACTATGAAAGTATAAAAATACATGTTTATATAAAAACTTGCGTACAACAACAGTTGATAGCAAAAGTGCCAACAGCACCACAGCTGATAGCAAATGTGCCAACAGCTAATAGCAAAAGTTCCAACAGCTGATAGCAAAAGTGCAACAGCTGTTAGCAAATGTGCCAACAGCTGATAGCAAAAGTGCCAACAGCACCACATTTCCAACTAGTACTAGGCATGACTATAAACTACATCTGACAGCAAGGCTTCTGATCACAAAGGGTCCCAGCTATGAGCAAATAGTGATCCCCCGCTAAAAAAAAACACTATGAATGTATAAAAATACATGTTTATATAAAAACTTGCAAACAACACAAGTTGATAGCAAAAGTGCCAACAGCACCACAGCTGATAGCAAAAGTGCCAACAGCTGATAGCAAAAGTGCCAACAGCACGACAGTGCCAACTAGTCCTAGGTATGACTATAAATTACATCTGACAGCAAGGCTTCTGATCAAAAAGGGTCCCAGCTATGAGCAAATAGTGACACCCCACTAAAAAAAACACTATGAAAGTATAAAAATACATGTTTATATAAAAACTTGCAAACAACACCAGTTGATAGCAAAAGTGCCAACAGCACCACAGCTCATAGCAAAATTGCCAACAGCTGATAGCAAAAGTGCCAACTGTTGATACCAAAAGTGCCAATAGCTGATAGCAAAAGTGCCAACAGCTGATAGCAAAAGTTCCAACAGCACCACATTGCCAACTAGTCCTAAGTATGACTATAAACTACATCTTACAGCAAGGCTTCTGATCACAAAGGGTCCCTGGTATGAGCAAATAATTACCCACACTAAAAAAAAAACACTATGAAAGTATAAAAATACATGTTTATATAAAAACTTGCGAATAACACCAGTTGATAGCAAAAGTGCAAACAGCACCACAGCTGATAGCAAAAGTGCCAACAGCTGATAGCAAAAATGCCAACAGCTGATAGCAAAAGTGCCAAAAGCTGATAGCAAAAGTGCCAACAGCTGATAGCAAATGTGCCAACTGCTGATAGCAAAAGTGCCAACAGCACCACAGTGCCAACTAGTCCTAGGTATGACTATAAACTACATATGACAGTAAGGCTTCTGATCAGAAATGGTCCCAGCTATGAGCAAATAGTGACCCCCCACTAAAAAAAAAACACTATGAAAGTATAAAAATACATGTTTATATAAAAAATTGCGAACAACACCAGTTGATAACAAAAGTGCCAACAGCACCACAGCTGATAGCAAAAGTGCCAACAGCTGATAGCAAATGTGCCAACAGCTGATAGCAAAAGTGCCAACAGCTGATAGCAAAAGTGACAACAGCTGATAGCAAAAGTGACAACAGCTGATACCAAAAGTGCCAAAAGCTGATAGCAAAAGTGCCAACACCTGATAGAAAAATGCCAACAGCTGACAGTAGAAAGTGACAACAGCTGATAGAAAAAGTGCCAAAAGCTGATAGCAAAAGTGCCAACAGCACCACATTGCCAACTAGTCCTAGGTATGACTATAAACTACATCTGACAGCAAGGCTTCTGATCACAAAGGGTCCCAGCTATGAGCAAATAGTGACCCCCCACTAAAAAAAAAACACTATGAATGTATAAAAATACATGTTTATATAAAAACTTGCGAACAACACCAGTTGATAGCAAAAATGCCAACAGCACCACAGCTGATAGCAAAAGTGCCAACAGCTGATCGCAAAAGTGCCAACAGCTGATAGCAAAAGTGCCAACAGCACAACAGCTGATAGCAAAATGCCAACAGCTGATAGCAAATGTGCCAACAGCTGATAGCAAAAGTGCCCACAGCACCACAGTGCCAACTAGTCCTAGGTATGACTATAAACTACATCTGACAGCAAGTCTTCTGATCGCAAAGGGTCCCAGCTATGAGCAAATAGTGACCCCCTAATAAAAAAAAAACTATGAAAGTATAAAAATACATGTTTATACAAAAAATTGCGAACAACACCAGTTGATAGCAAAAGTGCCAACAGCACCACAGCTGATAGCAAAAGTGCCAACAGCTGATAGCAAAAGTGCCAACAGCTTATAGCAAAGTGCCAACAGCTGTAGCAAAAGTGCCAAGAGCACGACATTGTCAACTATTCCTAGGTATGACTATAAACTACAATTGACAGCAAGGCTTCTGATCACAAAGGGTCCAAGCTATGAACAAATAGTGACCCCCCACTAAAAAAGAACACTATGAATGTATAAAAATACATGTTTATAAAAAAATTGGGAACAATACCAGTTGATAGCAAAAGTGCAAACAGCACCACAGCTGATAGCAAAAGTGCCAACAGCTGATAGCAAAAGTGCCAACAGCTGATAGCAAAAGTGCCAACAGCTGATACCAAAAGTGCAAACAGCTGATACCAAAAGTGCCAACAGCTGATACCAAAAGTGCCAACAGCTGATAGCAAAAGTACCAACAGTTGATAGCAAAAGTGCAAACAGCAACGCAGCTGGTAGCAAAAGTTCCAACAGGTGATAGCAAAAGTAACAACTGCTGATAGCAAAAGTGCCAACAGCACCACAGTGCCAACTAGTCCTAGGTATGACTATAAACTACATCTGACAGCAAGGCTTCTGATCACAAAGGGTCCCAGCCATGAGCAAATAGTGATCCCCCGCTAAAAAAAAACACTATGAATGTATAAAAATACATGTTTATATAAAAACTTGCAAACAACACAAGTTGATAGCAAAAGTGCCAACAGCACCACAGCTGATAGCAAAAGTGCCAACAGCTGATAGCAAAAGTGCCAACAGATGATAGCAAAAGTGCCAACAGCTGATAGCAAAAGTGCCAACAGCACCACAGTGCCAACTAGTCCTAGGTATGACTATAAACTACATCTGAAAGCAAGGCTTCTGATCACAAAGGGTCCCTGGTATGAGCAAATAATTACCCACACTAAAAAAAAAACACTATGAAAGTATAAAAATACATGTTTATATAAAAACTTGCGAACAACACCAGTTGATAGCAAAAGTGCAAACAGCACCACAGCTGATAGCAAAAGTGCCAACAGCTGATAGCAAAAGTGCCAAAAGCTGATAGCAAAAGTGCCAACAGCTGATAGCAAAAGTGCCAACAGCTAATAGCAAAAGTGCCAACAGATGATAACAAAAGTGCCAACATCTGATAGCAAAAGTGTCAACAGCTGATAGTAAAAGTGCCAACAGCTGATAGCAAAAGTGCCAACAGCTGATAGTAAAAGTGCCAACAGCTGATAGCAAAAGTGCCAACAGCACCACAGTGCCAACTAGTCCTAGGTATGACTATAAACTACATATGACAGCAAGGCTTCTGATCACAAATGGTCCCAGCTATGAGCAAATAGTGACCCCCCACTAAAAAAAAACACTATGAAAGTATAAAAATACATGTTTATATAAAAAATTGCGAACAACACCAGTTGATAGCAAAAGTGCCAACAGCACCACAGCTGATAGCAAAAGTGCCAACAGCTGATAGCAAATGTGCCAACAGCTGATAGCAAAAGTGCCAACAGCTGATAGCAAAAGTGCCAAAATCTGATAGCAAAAGTGCCAACAACTGATAGCAAAAGTGCCAACAGCTGACAGTAAAAGTTACAACAGCTGATAGCAAAAGTGCCAAAAGCTGATAGCAAAAGTGCCAACAGCACCACATTGCCAACTAGTCCTAGGTATGACTATAAACTGCATCTGACAGCAAGGCTTCTGATCACAAAGGGTCCCAGCTATGAGCAAATAGTGACCCCCCACTAAAAAAAAACACTATGAATGTATAAAAATACATGTTTATATAAAAACTTGCGAACAACACCAGTTGATAGCAAAAGTGCCAACAGCACCACAGCTGATAGCAAAAGTGCCAACAGCTGATCGCAAAGTGCCAACAGCATATAGCAAAAGTGCCAACAGCACAACAGCTGATAGCAAAATGCCAACAGCTGATAGCAAATGTGCCAACAGCTGATAGCAAAAGTGCCCACAGCACCACAGTGCCAACTAGTCCTAGGTATGACTATAAACTACATCTGAGAGCAAGTCTTCTGATCGCAAAGGGTCCCAGCTATGAGCAAATAGTGACCCCCTAATAAAAAAAAAACTATGAAAGTATAAAAATACATGTTTCTATAAAAACTTGCGAACAACACCAGTTGATAGCAAAAGTGCCAACAGCACAACAGCTGATAGCAAAAGTGCCAACAGCTGATAGCAAAAGTGCCAACAGCTGATAGAAAAAGTGCCAACAGCACCACATTGCCAACTAGTCCTAGGTATGATTATAAACTACATCTGACAGCAAGGCTTCTGATCACAAAGGGTCCCAGCTATGAGCCAATAGTAACCCCCCACTCAAACAAAAGATTATGAAAGTATAAAAATACATGTTTATATAAAAACTTGCGAACAACACCAGTTGATAGCAAAAGTGCCAACATCACCACAGCTGATAGCAAATGTGCCAACAGCTGATAGCAAAAGTGCCAACAGCTGATAGAAAAAGTGCCAACAGCACCACATTGCCAACTAGTCCTAGGTATGATTATAAACTACATCTGACAGCAAGGCTTCTGATCACAAAGGGTCCCAGCTATGAGCAAATAGTGACCCCCCTCTAAAAAAAAAACACTATGAAAGTATAAAAATACATGTTTATTTAAAAACTTGCGAACAACACCAGTTGATAGCAAAAGTGCCAACAGCACCACAGCTGATAGCAAAAGTGCCAACAGCTGATAGCAAATGTGCCAACCGCTGATAGCAAAAGTGCCAACAGCTGATAGCAAAAGTGCCAACAGCACCACAGTGCCAACTAGTCCTAGGTATGACTATAAACTACATCTGACAGCAAGGCTTCTGATCACAAAGGGTCCCAGCTATGAGCAAACAGTGACCCCCCACTAAAAAAAACACTATGAAAGTATAAAAATACATGCTTATATAAAAACTTGCGAACAACACCAGTTGATAGCAAAAGTGCCAACAGCACCACAGCTGATAGCAAATGTGCCAACAGCTGATAGCAAATGTGCCAACAGCTGATAGCAAAGTGCCAACAGCTGATAGCAAATGTGCCAACAGCTGATAGCAAAAGTTCCAACAGCTGATAGCAAAAGTGCCAACAGCTGATAGCAAAAGTGCCAACAACTGATACCAAAAGTGCCAAAAGCTGATAGCAAAAGTGCCAACAACTGATAGCAAAAGTGCCAACAGCTGACAGTAAAAGTGACAAAAGCTGATAGCAAAAGTGCCAAAAGCTGATAGCAAAAGTGCCAACAGCACCACATTGCCAACTAGTCCTAGGTAGTACTATAAACTACATCTGACAGCAAGGCTTCTGATCACAAAGGGTCCCAGCTATGAGCAAATAGTGACCCCCCACTAAAAAAAAAACTCTATGAATGTATAAAAATACATGTTTATATAAAAACTTGCGAACAACACCAGTTGATAGCAAAAGTGCCAACAGCACCACAGCTGATAGCAAAAGTGCCAACAGCTGATAGCAAAAGTGCCAACAGCATATAGCAAAAGTGCCAACAGCACAACAGCTGATAGCAAAATGCCAACAGCTGATAGCAAATGTGCCAACAGCTGATAGCAAAAGTGCCCACAGCACCACAGTGCCAAGTAGTCCTAGGTATGACTATAAACTACATCTGACAGCAAGTCTTCTGATCGCAAAGGGTCCCAGTTATGAGCAAATAGTGACCCCCTAATAAAAAAAAAACTATGAAAGTATAAAAATACATGTTTATATAAAAACTTGCGAACAACACCAGTTGATAGCAAAAGTGCCAACAGCACCACAGCTGATAGCAAAAGTGCCAACAGCTGATAGCAAAAGTGCAAACAGCTGATACCAAAAGTGCCAACAGCTGATACCAAAAGTGCCAACAGCTGATAGCAAAAGTGCCAACAGCTAATAGCAAAAGTGCCAACAGCTGATAGCAAAAGTGCCAACAGCACCACAGTGCCAACTAGTCCTAGGTATGACTATAAACTACATATGACAGCAAGGCTTCTGATCACAAAGGGTCCCAGCTATTAGCAAATAGTGACCCCCCACTAAAAAAAAACTATGAAAGTATAAAAATACATGTTTATATAAAAACTTGCGAACAACACCAATTTATAGCAAAAGTGCCAACAGCACCACAGTTGATAGCAAAAGTGCCAACAGCTGATAGCAAATGTGCCAACAGCTGATAGCAAAAGTGCCAACAGCTGATAGCAAAAGTGCCAACAGCTGATAGCAAAAGTGACAACAGCTGATACCAAAAGTGCCAAAAGCTGATAGCAAAAGTGCCAACAGCTGATAGCAAAAGTGCCAACAGCACCACAGTGCAAACTAGTCCTAGGTATGACTATAAACTACATCTGAGAGCAAGGATTCTGATCACAAAGGGTCCCAGCTATGAGCAAATAGTGACCCCCCACTAAAAAAAAACACTATGAAAGTATAAAAATACATGTTTCTATAAAAACTTGTGAACAACACCAGTTGATAGCAAAAGTGCCAACAGCACCACAGCTGATAGCAAAAGTGCCAACAGCTGATAGCAAAAGTGCCAACAGCACCACAGTGCCAACTAGACCTAGGTATGACTATAAACTACATCTGACAGCAAGGCTTCTGATCACAAAGGGTCCCAGCTATGAGCAAACAGTGACCCCCCACAGCTGATAGCAAAAGTGCCAACAGCTGATACCAAAAGTGCCAAAAGCTGATAGCAAAAGTGCCAACAGCTGATAGCAAAAGTGCCAACAGCTGATAGCAAAATTGCCAACAGCTGATAGCAAAAGTGCCAACAGCACCACAGTGCCAACTAGTCCTAGGTATGACTATAAACTACATCTGACAGCAAGGCTTCTGATCACAAAGGATCCAAGCTATGAGGAAATAGTGACCCCCCATAAAAAAAACACTATGAAAGTATAAAAATACATGTTTATAAAAAATCTTGCGAACAACCCCAGTTGATAGCAAAAGTGCCAACATCACCACAGCTGATAGCAAATGTGCCAACAGCTGATAGCAAAAGTGCCAACAGCTGATAGAAAAAGTGCCAACAGCACCACATTGCCAACTAGTCCTAGGTATGATTATAAACTACATCTGACAGCAAGGCTTCTGATCACAAAGGGTCCCAGCTATGAGCAAAGAGTGACCCCCCACTAAAAAAAAACACTATGAAAGTATAAATATACATGTTTATATAAAAACTTGCGAACAACACCAGTTGATAGCAAAAGTGCCAAAAGCACCACAGCTGATAGCAAAAGTGCCAACAGCTGATAGCAAAATTGCCAACAGCTGATAGCAAAAGTGGCAACAGCTGATAGCAAAAGTGCCAACAGCACCACATTGCCAACTAGTCCTAGGTATGACTATAAACTACACTGACAGCAAGGCTTCTGATCACATAGGGTCCCAGCTATGAGCAAATAGTGAAACCCACTAAAAAAAAACACTATGGATGTATAAAAATACATGTTTATATAAAAACTTGCGAACAACACCAGTTGATAGCAAAAGTGCCAACAACACCACAGCTGATAGCACAAGTGCCAACAGCTGATAGTAAAAGTGCCAACAGCTGATAGCAAAAGTGCCAACAGCTCATAGCAAAAGTGCCAACAGCTGATAGCAAAAGTGCCAACAGCTGATAGCAAAAGTGCAAACAGCACCACATTGGCAAGTAGTCCTAGGTATGACTATAAACTACATCTGACAGCAAGGCTTCTGATCACAAATGGTCCCAGCTATGAGCGAATAGTGACCACCCACTAAAAAAAAACTCTATGAAAGTATAAAAATACATGTTTATATAAAAACTTGCGAACAACACCAGTTGATAGCAAAATTGCCAACAGCACCACAGCTGATAGCAAAAGTGACAACAGCTGATAGCAAAAGTGTCAACAGCTGATACCAAACGTGCCAACCGCTGATAGCAAAAGTGCCAAGAGCTGATAGCAAAAGTGCCAACAGCTGATAGCCAAAGTGCCAAAAGCACCACAGTGCCAACTAGTCCTAGGTATGACTATAAACTACATCTGACAGCAAGGCTTCTGATCACAAAGGGTCCCAGCTATGAGCAAATAGTGACCCCCCACTAAAAAAAAAACACTATGAAAGTATAAAAATACATGTTTATATAAAAACTTGCGAACAACACCAGTTGATAGCAAAAGTGCATACAGCACCACAGCTGATAGCAAAAGTGCAAACAGCACCACATTGCCAACTAGTCCTAGGTATGACTATAAACTACATCTGACAGCAAGGCTTCTGATCACAAAGGGTCCAAGCTATGAGCAAATAGTGACCCCCCACAAAAAAAAACACTATGAAAGTATTAAAATACATGTTTATATAAAAACTTGCGGACAACACCAGTTGATAGCAAAAGTGCCAAGAGCACCACAGCTGATAGCAAAAGTGCCAACCGCTGATAGCAAAAGTGCCAACAGCTGATAGCAAAAGTGCCAACAGCTGATAGCAAAAGTGCCAACATCACCACAGTGCCAACTATTCCTAGGTATGACAATAAACTACATCAGACAGCAAGGCTTCTGATCACAAAGGGTCCCAGCTATGAGCAAATAGTGACCCCCCACTAAAAAAAAAACACTATGAATGTATAAAAATACATGTTTATATAAAAACGTGCGAACAAAACCAGTTGATAGCAAAAGTGCAAACAGCACCACAGCTGATAGCAAAAGTGCAAACAGCACAACATTGCCAACGAGTCCTAGGTATGATTATAAACTACACTGACAGCAAGGATTCTGATCACAATGGGTCCCAGCTATGAGCAAATAGTGACCCCCCACTAAAAAAAAAACACTATGAATGTATAAAAATACATGTTTATATAAAAACTTGCGAACAACACCAGTTGATAGCAAAAGTGCCAACAGCACCACAGCTGATAGCAAAAGTGCAAACAGCTGATAGCAAAAGTGCCAACAGCACCACAGTGCCAACTAGTCCTAGGTATGACTATAAACAACATCTGACAGCAAGGCTTCTGATCACAAATGGTCCCAGCTATGAGCAAATAGTGACCCCCCACTAAAAAAAAACACTATGAAAGTATAAAAATACATGTTTATATAAAAACTTGCGAACAACACCAGTTGATAGCAAAAGTGAAAACAGCACCACAGCTGATAGCAAAAGTGCCAACAGCTGATAGCAAAAGTGCCAACAGCTGATAGCAAAAGTGCAAACAGCACCACATTGCCAACTACTCCTAGGTATGACTATAAACTACATCTGACAGCAAGGCTTCTGATCACAAAGGGTGCAAGCTATGAGCAAATAGTGACTCCCCACTAAAAAAAAACACTATGAAAGTATAAAAATACATGTTTATATAAAAACTTGCGAACAACACCAGTTGATAGCAAAAGTGCCAAGAGCACCACAGCTGATACAAAAGTGCCAACAGCTGATAGCAAAATTGCCAACAGCTGATAGCAAAAGTGCCAACAGCTGATAGCAAAAGTGCCAACAGCACCACATTGCCAACTAGTCCTAGGTATGATTATAAACTACACTGACAGCAAGGCTTCTGATCACAAAGGGTCCCAGCTATGAGCAAATAGTGACCCCCACTAAAAAAAAATCACTATGAATGTATCAAAATACAATTTATATAAAAACTTGCGAACAACACCAGTTGATAGCAAAAGTGCCAACAGCACCACAGCTGATAGCAAAAGTGCCAACAGCTGATAGCAAATGTGCCAACAGCTGATAGCAAAAGTGCCAACAGCACCACAGTACCAACTAGTCCTAGGTATGATTATAAACTACATCTGACAGCAAGGCTTCTGATCACAAAGGGTCACAGCTATGAGCAAATAGTGACCACCCACTATAAAAAAAACACTATGAAAGTATAAAAATACATGCTTATATAAAAACATGCGAACAACACCAGTTGATAGCAAAAGTGCCAACAGCACCACAGATGATAGCAAAAGTGCCAACAGCTGATAGCAAAAGTGCAAACAGCACCACATTGCCAACTAGTCCTAGGTATGACTATAAACTACATCTGACAGTAAAGGCTTCTGATCACAAAGGGTCCCAGCTATGAGCATATAGTGACCCCCCACTAAATAAAAAACACTATGAAAGTATAAAAATACATGTTTATATAAAAACTTGCGAACAACACCAGTTGATAGCAAAAGTGACAACAGCACCACAGCTGATAGCAAAAGTGCCAACAGCTGATAGCAAAAGTGCTAACAGCTGATAGCAAAAGTGCCAACAGCTGATAGCAAAAGTGCCAACAGCACCACAGTGCCAACTAGTCCTAGGTATGACTATAAACTACATCTGACAGGAAGGCTTCTGATCACAAAGGGTCCAATCTATGAGCAAATAGTGACCCCCAACTAAAAAAAAACACTATGAAAGTATAAAAATACATTTTTATATAAAAACTTGCGAACAACACCAGTTGATAGCAAAAGTGCAAACAGCACCACAGCTGATAGCAAAAGTGCCAACAGCTGATAGCAAATGTGCCAACAGCTGATAGCAAAAGTGCCAACAGCACCACATTGCCAACTAGTCCTAGGTATGACTATAAAGTACATCTGACAGCAAGGCTTCTGGTCACAAATGGTCCAAGCTATGAGCAAATAGTGACCCCCCATAAAAAAAACACTATGAAAGTATAAAAATACATGTTTATATAAAAACTTTGCGAACAACACCAGTTGATAGCAAAAGTGCCAACAGCACCACAGCTGATAGTAAAATGCCAACAGCTGATAGCAAAAGTGCCAACAGCTGATAGCAAAAGTGCCAACAGCTGATAGCAAAAGTGCCAACAGCACCACAGTGCCAACTAGTCCTAGCTATGACTATAAACTACATCTGACAGCAAAGCTTCTGATCACAAAGTTTCCCAGCTATGAGAAAATAGTGACCCCCCACTAAAAAAAAAAGACTATGAAAGTATAAAAATACATCTTTATATAAAAACTTGCGGACAACACCAGTTGATATCAAAATTGCCAACAGCACCACAGCTGATACCAAAAGTGCCAACAGCTGATAACAAAAGTGCCAACAGCTGATAGCAAAAGTGCCAACAGCTGATAGCAAAAGTGCCAACAGCACCATAGTGCCAACTAGTCCCGCGTATGACTATAAACTTCATCTGACAGCAAGGCTTCTGATCACAAAGGGTCCCAGCTATGAGCAAATAGTTACCCCCACTAAAAAAAAAGCACTATGAAAATATAAAAATACATGTTTATATAAAAACTTGCGTTCAACAACAGTTGATAGGAAAACTGCCAACAGCACCACAGCTGATAGCAAAAGTGCCAATAGCTGATAGCAAAAGTGCCAATAGCTGATAGCAAAAGTGCCAACAGCTGATAGCAAAAGTGCCAACAGCACCACATTTCAAACTAGTCCTAGGTATGACTATAAAGTACATCTGACATCAAGGCTTCTGATCACAAAGGGTCCCAGCTATGAGCAAATAGTGACCCCCCACTAAAAAAAAAACACTATGAATGTATAAAAATACATGTTTATATAAAAACTTGCGAACAACACCATTTGCTAGCAAAGTGCCAACAGCACCACAGCTGATAGCAAAAGTGCCAACAGCTGATAGCAAAAGTGCCAACATCTGATAGAAAAAGTGCCAACAGCACCACAGTCCCAACTAGTGCTAGGTATGACTATAAACTACATCTGACAGCAAGGCTTCTGAACACAAAGTGTCCCAGCTATGAGCAAATAGTGACCCCCCACTAAAAAGAAGACTATGAAAGTATAAAAATACATGTTTATATAAAAACTTGCGAACAACACCAGTTGATAGCAAAATTGCCAACAGCACCACAGCTGATAGCAAAAGTGCCAACAGCTGATAGCAATAGTGCCAACAGCTGATAGCAAAAGTGCCAGCAGCTGATAGCAAAAGAGCCAACAGCACCACAGTGCCAACTAGTCCCACGTATGACTATAAACTTCACCTGACAGCAAGGCTTCTGATCACAAAGGGTCCCAGCTATGAGCAAATAGTTACCCCCACTAAAAAAAAAACGCTATGAAAATATAAAAATACATGTTTATATAAAAACTTGCGAACAACACCAGTTGATAGCAAAATTGCCAACAGCACCACAGCTGAGAGCAAAGGTGCCAACAGCTGATAGCAAAAGTGCCATCAGCTGATAGCAAAAGTGCCAACAGCTGATAGCAAAAGTGCCAACAGCACCACAGTGCCAACTAGTCCTAGGTATGACTATAAACTACATCTGACAGCAAGGCTTCTGTTCACAAAGGGTCCCAGCTATGAGCAAATAGTGACCCCACACTAAAAAAAAAACACTATGAATAATAAAATACATGTTTATATACAAATACATGTTTATATAAAAACTTGCGAACAACACCAGTTGATAGCAAAATTGCCAACAGCACCACAGCTGATAGCAAAAGTGCCAAAAGCTGATAGCAATAGTGCCAACAGCTGATACCAAAAGTGCCAAAAGCTGATAGCAAAAGTGCCAACAGCTGATTGCAAAAGTGCCAACAGCTGATAGCAAAAGTGCCAACAGCACCACAGTGCCAACTAGTCCTAGGTATGACTATAAACTACATCTGACAGCAAGGCTTCTGATCACAAAGGGTCCAAGCTATGAGCAAATAGTGACCGCCCACTAAAAAAAAAACACTATGAAAGTATAAAAATACATGTTTATATAAAAACTTGCGAACAACACCAGTTGATAGCAAAAGTGCCAACAGCTGAGAGCAAAAGTGCCAACAGCTGATACCATAAGTGCCAAAAGCTGATAGCAAAATTGCCAACAGCTGATAGCAAAAGTGCCAACAGATGATAGCAAAAGTGCCAAGAGCTGATAGCAAAAGTGCCAACAGCTGATAACAAAAGTGCCAACAGCACCACATTGCCAACTAGTCATAGGTATGACTATAAACTACATCTGACAGCAAGGCTTCTGATCACAAAGGGTCCCAGCTATGAGCAAATAGTGACACCCCACTAAAAAAAAACACTATGAAATTATAAAAATACATATTTATATAAAATCTGGCGAACAACACCAGTTTATAGCAAAAGTGCCAACAGCACCACAGCTGATAGCAAAAGTGCCAACAGCTGATAGCAAAAGTGCCAAACGCTGATAGCAAAAGTGCCAACAGCTGATAGCAAAAGTGCCAACAGCTGATAGCAAAATTGCAAACAGCACCACATTGCCAACTAGTCCAAGGTATGACTATAAACTACATCTGACAGCAAGGTTTCTGATCACAAAGGGTCCCAGCTATGAGCAAATAGTGATCCCCCATTAAAAAAACACTATGAAAGTATAAAAATACATGTTTGTATAAAAACTTGCGAACAACACCAGTTGATAGCAAAAGTGCCAACAGCACCACAGCTGATAGCAAAAGTGCCAACAGCTGATAGCAAAAGTGCCAACAGCTGATAGCAAAAGTGCCAACAGCTGATAGCAAAAGTGCCAACAGCACCACAGTGCAAACTAGTCCTAGGTATGACTATAAACTACCTCTGACAGCAAGTCTTCTGATCACAAAGGGTCCCAGCTATGAGCAAATAGTTACCCCCACTAAAAAAAAAAACACTATGAAAGTATAAAAATACATGTTTATATAAAAACTTGCGAACAACACCAGTTGATAGCAAACGTGCCAACAGCACCACAGCTGATAGCAAAAGTGCCAACAGCTGATAGCAAAAGTGCCAACAGCTGATACCAAAAGTGCCAAAAGCTGATAGCAAAAGTGCCAACAGCTGATAGCAAAAGTGCCAACAGATGATACCAAAAGTGCCAACAGCTGATAGCAAAAGTGCCAACAGCAGATACCAAAAGTGCCAACAGATAATACAAAAAGTGCCAAAAGCTGATAGCAAATGTGCCAACAGCTGATAGCAAAAATGCCAACAGCTGATAGCAAAAGTGCCAACAGATGATACCAAAAGGGCCAAAAGCTGAAAGCAAAAGTGCCAAAAGCGGATAGCTAAAGTGCAAAGAGCTGATAGCAAAAGTGCCAACATCTCATAGCAAAAGTGCCAACAGCACTACAGTGCCAACTAGTCCTAGGTATGACTATAAACTACATCTGACAGCAAGGCTTCTGATCACAAAGGGTCCAAGCTATGAGCAAATAGTGACCCCCCACTAAATAAAAAATCTATGAAAGTATAAAAATAGATGTTTATATAAAAACTTGCGAACAACACCAGTTGATAGCAAAAGTGCCAACAGCAACACAGCTGATAGCAAAAGTTCCAACAGCTGATAGCAAAAGTGCCAACAGCTGATAGCAAAAGTGCCAACAGCACCACAGTGCCAACTAGTCCTAGGTATGAAAATAAACTACATCTGACAGCAAGGCTTCTGATCACAAAGTGTCCCAGCTATGAGCAAATAGAGACCCCCAACTAAAAAAAAAACACTATGAATGTTTAAAAATACATGTTTATATAAAAACTTGCGAACAACACCCGTTGATAGCAAAAGTGCCAACAGCACCACAGCTGATAGCAAAAGTGCCAACAGCTGATAGCAAAAGTGCCAACAGCTGATACCAAAAGTGCCAACAGCTCCACAGTGCCAACCAATCCTAGGTATGATTATAAACTACATCTATCAGCAAGGCTTCAGATCACAAAGGGTCCCAGCTATGAGCAAATAGTGACTCCCCACTAAAAAAAAAACACTATGAAAGAATAAAAATACATGTTTATATAAAAACTTGCGAACAACGCCAGTTGATAGCAAAAGTGCCAACAGCAACACAGCTGATAGCAAAAGTTCCAACAGCTGATTGCAAAAGTTCCAACAGATGATACAAAAAGTGCCAAAAGCTGATAGCAAATGTGCCAACAGCTGATAGCAAAAAAACCAACAGCTGATAACAAAAGTGCCAACAGATGATACCAAACGGGCCAAAAGCTGAAAGAAAAAGTGCCAAAATCTGATAGCTAAAATGCAAACAGCTGATAGCAAAAGTGCCAACAGCTGATACCAAAAGTGCCAACAGCTGATACCAAAAGTGCCAACAGCTGATAGCAAAAGTTCAAACAGCTGATAGCAAAAGTGCCAACATCTCATAGCAAAAGTGCCAACAGCACCACAGTGCCAACTAGTCCTAGGTATGATTATAAACTACATCTGACAGCCAGGCTTCTGATCACAAAGGGTCCAAGCTATGAGCAAATAGTGACCCCCAACTAAATAAAAAATCTATGAACGTATAAAAATAGATGTTTATATAAAAACTTGCGAACAACACCAGTTGATAGCAAAAGTGCCAACAGCAACACAGCTGATAGCAAAAGTTCCAACAGCTGATAGCAAAAGTGCCAACAGCTGATAGCAAAAGTGCCAACAGCACCACATTGCCAACTAGTCCTAGCTATGATTATAAACTACATCTGACAGCAAGCCTTCTGATCACAAAGGGTCCCAGCTCTGAGCAAATAGTGACACCCCACTAAAAAAAAAACACTATGAAAGTATAAAAATACATGTTTATATAAAATCTTGCGAACAACACCAGTTGATAGCAAAAGTGCCAACAGCACCACAGCTGGTAGCAAAAGTACCAACAGCTGATAGCAAAAGTGCCAACAGCTGATAGCAAAAGTGCCCATAGCACCACAGTGCCAACTAGTCCTAGGTATGACTATAAACTACATCTGACAGCAATCTTCTGATCACAAAGGGTCCCAGCTATGAGCAAATAGTGACCCCCCACTAAAAAAAAAAACACTATGATAGTATAAAAATACATGTTTATATAAAAAATTGCGAACAACACCAGTTGATAGCAAAAGTGCCAACAGCACCACAGCTGATAGCAAAAGTGCCAACAGCTGATAGCAAAAGTGCCAATAGCACCACATTGCCAACTAGTCCTAGGTATGACTATAAACTACATCTGACAGTAAGGCTTCTGATCACAAAGTGTCCCAGCTATGAGCAAATAGTGACCCACCACTAAAAAAAAACACTATGAATGTATAAAAATATATGTTTATATAAAAAATTGCGAACAACACCAGTTGATAGCAAAAGTGCCAACAGCAACACAGCTGATAGCAAAAGTGCCAACAGCTGATAGCAACAGTGCCAATGACACCACAGTGCCAACTAGTCCTAGGTATGACTATAAACTACATCTGACAGCAAGGCTTCTGATCACAAAGGGTCCCAGCTATGAGCAAACAGTGACTCCCCACTAAAAAAAAAACACTATGAAAGTATAAAAATACATGTTTATATAAAAACTTGCGAACAACACCAGTTGATAGCAAAAGTGCCAACAGCTGATAGCAAAAGTGCCAAAAGCTGATAGCAAAAGTGCCAACAGCTGATACCAAAAGTGCCAACAGCTGATAGCAAAAGTGCCAACAGCTGATAGCAAAAGTGCCAACAGCTGATAACAAAAGTGCCGACAGCATCACATTGCCAACTAGTCCTAGGTATGACTATAAACTACATCTGACAGCAAGGCTTCTGATCACAAAGTGTCCCAGCTATGAGCAAATAGTGACCCCCCACTAAAAAAAAAAACACTATGAATGTATAAAAATATATGTTTATATAAAAAGTTGCGAACAACACCACTTGATAGCAAAAGTGCCAACAGCACCACAGCTGATAGCAAAAGTGCCAACAACTGATAGCAAAAGTGCCAACAGCTGATAGCAAAAGTGCCAACAGCTGATAGCAAAATTGCCAACAGCACCACAGTGCATACTAGTCCAACGTATGACTATAAACTACATTTGACAGCAAGGCTTCTCATCACAAAGGGTCCCATCTATGAGCAAATAGTGACCCCCCACTAAAAAAAAACACTATGAAAGTATAAAAATACATCTTTATATAAAAACTTGCGAACAACATCAGTTGATAGCAAAAGTGCCAATAGCACCACAGCTGATAGCAAAAGTGCCAACAGCTGATAGCAAAAGTGCCAGCAGCTGATAACAAAAGTGCCAAAAGCTGATAGCAAAAGTGCCAACACCTGATAGCAAAAGTGCCAACAGCTTATAGCAAAATTGGCAACAGCTGATAATAAAAGTGCCAACAGATGATACCAAAAGTGCCAACAGCTGATAGCAACAGTGCCAACAGCTGATAGCAAAAGTGCCAACAGCTATTACCAAAAGTGCCAACAGCTGATACCAAAAGTGCCAAAAGCTGATAGCAAAAGTGCCAACAGCTGATAGCACAAGTGCCAACAGTTGATAGCAAAAGTGCCAACAGCACAACATTGCCAACTAGTCCTAGGTATGACTATAAACTACATCTGACAGCAAAACTTCTGATCACAAAGGGACCCAGCTATGAGCAAATAGTGACCCCCCCACTAAAAAAAAACACTATGAATGTATAAAAATACATGTTTATATAAAAACTTGCGAATAACACCGGTTGATAGCAAAAGTGCCAACAGCACCACAGCTGATAGCAAAAGTGCCAACATCTGATAGCAAAAGTGCCAAAAGCTGTTAGCAAAAGTGCCAACAGCTGATAGCAAAAGTGCCAACAGATCATAGCAAAAGTGCCAACAGCTTATAGCAAAAGGGCCAAAAGCTGATTGCAAAAGTGCTAACAGCTGATAGCAAAAGTGCCAACAGCTGATAGCAAAAGTGCCAACAGCTCATAGCAAAATTGACAACAGCTGATAGCAAAAGTGCCAACAGCTGATAGCAAAAGTGCCAACAGGTGATAGCAAAATTGCCAACAGCTGATAGCAAAAGTGCCAACAGGTGATAGCAAAATTGCCAACAGCTGATAGCAAAAGTGCCAACAGCTGATTGCAAAAGTGCTAACAGCTGATAGCAAAAGTGCCAACAGCTGATAGCAAAAGTGCCAACAGCTCATAGCAAAATTGACAACAACTGATAGCAAAAGTGCCAACAGCTGATAGCAAAAGTGCCAACAGCACCACATTGAAACTAGTCCTAGGTATGACTATAAACTACATCTGACAGCAAGGCTTCTGATCACAAAGTGTCCCAGCTATGAGCAAATAATGGCCCCCACAAAAAAAAAACACTATGAATGTATAAAAATACATGTTTATATAAAAACTTGCGAACAACACTAGTTGATAGCAAAAGTGCCAACAGCACCACAGCTGATAGCAAAAGTGCCAACAGCTGATAGCAAAAGTGCCAACAGCTGATAGCAATAGTGCCAACAGCAACACAGTGCCAACTAGTCCTAGGTATGACTATAAACTACATCTGACAGCAAGGCTTCTGATCACAAAGGGTCCCAGCTATGAGCAAATAGTGACCCCCCACTAAAAAAAAACACTATGAAAGTATAAAAATACATGATTATATAAAAACTTGCGAACAACACCAGTTGATAGCAAAAGTGACAACAGCACCACAGCTGATAGCAAAAGTGCCAACAGCTGATAGAAAAAGTGCCAACAGCTGATACCAAAAGTGCTAACAGCTGATAGCAAAAGTGCCAACAGCTGATAGCAAAAGTGCCAACAGCACCACAGTGCCAACTAGTCCTATGTATGATTATAAACTACCTCTGACAGCAAGGCTTCTGATCACAAAGGGTCCCAGCTAAGAGCAAATAATGACCCCCCACTAAAAAAAAAACACTATGAAAGTATAAAAATACATGATTATATAAAAACTTGCGAACAACACCAGTTGATAGCAAAAGTGACAACAGCACCACAGCTGATAGCAAAAGTGCCAACAGCTGATAGAAAAAGTGCCAACAGCTGATACCAAAAGTGCTAACAGCTGATAGCAAAAGTGCCAACAGCTCATAGCAAAATTGACAACAACTGATAGCAAAAGTGCCAACAGCTGATAGCAAAAGTGCCAACAGCACCACATTGAAACTAGTCCTAGGTATGACTATAAACTACATCTGACAGCAAGGCTTCTGATCACAAAGTGTCCCAGCTATGAGCAAATAATGGCCCCCACTAAAAAAAAAACACTATGAATGTATAAAAATACATGTTTATATAAAAACTTTCGAACAACACTAGTTGATAGCAAAAGTGCCAACAGCACCACAGCTGATAGCAAAAGTGCCAACAGCTGATAGCAAAAGTGCCAACAGCTGATAGCAATAGTGCCAACAGCAACACAGTGCCAACTAGTCCTAGGTATGACTATAAACTACATCTGACAGCAAGGCTTCTGATCACAAAGGGTCCCAGCTATGAGCAAATAGTGACCCCCCACTAAAAAAAAACACTATGAAAGTATAAAAATACATGATTATATAAAAACTTGCGAACAACACCAGTTGATAGCAAAAGTGACAACAGCACCACAGCTGATAGCAAAAGTGCCAACAGCTGATAGCAAAAGTGCTAACAGCTGATAGCAAAAGTGCCAACAGCTGATAGCAAAAGTGCCAACAGCACCACAGTGCCAACTAGTCCTATGTATGATTATAAACTACCTCTGACAGCAAGGCTTCTGATCACAAAGGGTCCCAGCTAAGAGCAAATAATGACCCCCCACTAAAAAAAAAACACTATGAAAGTATAAAAATACATGTTTATATAAAAACTTGCGAACAAAACCAGATGATAGCAAAAGTGCCAACAGGACCACAGCTGATAGCAAAAGTGCCAACAGCTGATAGCAAAAGTGACAACAGCTTATAGCAAAAGTGCCAACAGCTGATAGCAAAAGTGCCAACAGCTGATAGCAAATGTGCCAAAAACTGATTGCAAAAGTGCCAACAGCTGATAGCAAGAGTGCAAACAGCTGATAGCAAAAGTGCCAACAGCTGATAACAAAAGTGCCAAAAGCTGATAGCAAAAGTGCCAACAGCTGATAGGAAAAGTGACAACAGCTGATAGCAAAAGTGCCAACAGCTGATAGCAAAAGGGCCAACAGCACCACAGTGCCAACTAGTCCTAGGTATGACTATAAACTACATCTGACAGCCAGGCTTCTGATCACAAAGGGTCCCAGCTATGAGCAAATATTGACCCCCCACTAAAAAAAAACACTATGAAAGTATAAAAATAGATGTTTATATAAAAACTTGCGAACAACACCAGTTGATAGCAAAAGTGCCAACAGCACCACAGCTGATAGCAAAAGTGCCAACAGCTGATAGCAAAAGTGCAAACAGCTGATAGAAAAAGTGCCAACAGCTGATAGAAAAAGTGCCAACTGCACCACATTGCCTACTAGTAGTAGGTATGACAATAAACTACATCTGACAGCAAGGCTTCTGATCACAAAGGGTCGCAGCATTTAGCAAATAGTGACCCCCCACTAAAAAAGAAACACTATGAATGTATAAAAATACATGTTTATATAAAAACGTGCGAACAATATCAGTTGATAGAAAAAGGGCCAACAGCACCACAGCTGATAGCAAAAGTGCCAACAGCTGATAGCAAAAGTGCCAACAGCTGATTGCAAAAGTGCCAACAGCACCACAGTGCCAACTAGTCCTAGGTATGTCTATAAACTACAACTGACAGCAAGGCTTCTGATCACAAAAGGTCCCAGCTATGAGAAAATAGTGAAACCCCACTAAAAAAAAACACTATGAAAATATAAAAATACATGTTTATATAAAAACTTGCGGACAACACCAGTTGATAGCAAAAGTGCCAACAGCACCACAGCTGATAGCAAAATGCCAACAGCTGATAGCAAAAGTGCCAACAGCTGATACCAAAAGTGCCAAAAGCTGATAGCAAAAGTGCAAACAGCTGATAGCAAAAGTGCCAACAGCACCACAGTGCCGACTAGTCCTAGGTATGACTATAAACTACATCTGACAGCAAGGCTTCTGATCACAAAGGGTCCCAGCTAAGAGCAAATAATGACCCCCCACTAAAAAAAAAACACTATGAATGTATAAAAATACATGTTTATATAAAAACTTGCGAACAACACCAGTTGATAGCAAAAGTGCCAACAGCATCACAGCTGATAGCAAAAGTGCCAACAGAACCACATTGCCAACTAGTCCTAGGTATCACTATAAACTACATCTGACAGCAAGTCTTCTGATCACAAAGGGTCCCAGCTAAGAGCAAATAGTGACCCCCCATTAAAAAAAACATTATGAAAGCATAAAAATACATGTTTATATAAAAACTTGCGAACAACACCAGTTGATAGCAAAAGTGCCAACAGCACCACAGCTGATACCAAAAGTGCCAACAGCTGATAGCAAAAGTGCCAACAGCACCACAGTGCCAAGTAGTCCTAGGTATGACTAAAAACTACATCTGAAAGCAAGGCTTCTGATCACAAAGGGTTCCAGCTATGAGCAAATAGTGACACCCCACAAAAAAAAACACTATGAAAGTATAAGAATATATGTTTATATAAAAACTTGCGAACAACACCAGTTGATAGCAAAAGTGACAACAGCTGATAGTAAAAGTGCTAAAAGCTGATTGCAAAAGTGCCAACAGCTGATAGCAAAGTTGGCACTTTTGCTATCAGCTGTGGTGCTGTTGGCACTTTTGCTATCAGCTGTTGGAACTTTTGCTAACAGCTGTTGGCACTTTTGCTATCAGCTGTTGGAACTTTTGCTATCAGCTGTTGGCACTTTTGCTATCAGCTGCTGGCACTTTTGCTATCAACTGGTGTTTTTCGAAAGTTTTTATATAAACATGTATTATTATACTTTCATAGTGATTTTTTTTTTATTGGATGGTCACTATTTGCTCATAGCTGGGACACTTTGTGATCAGAAGCCTTGCTGTCAGATGTAGTTTATAGTCATACCTAGGACTAGTTGGCACTGTGGTGCTGTTGGCACTTTTGCTATCAGCTGTCGGCACTTTTGCTATCAGCTTTTGGCACTTTGGCTATCAGCTGTTGGCAATTTTGCTATCAGCTGTTGGCACATTTGCTATCAGCTGTGGTGCTGTTTGCACTTTTGCTATCAACTGGTGTTGTTCGCAAGTTTATATATAAACATGTATATTTTTACTTTAATAGTGTTTTTTCTTCGTGGGGTGTCACTATTTGCTCATAGCTGGGACCCTTTGTGATCAGAAGCCTTGCTGTCAGATGTAGTTTATAATCATACCTAGGACTAGTTTGCACTGTAGTGCTGTTGGCACTTTTGCTATCAGCTGTTGGCAATTTTGCCATCAGCTTTTGGCAATTTTGCTATCAGCTGTTGGCACTTTTGCTATCAGCTGTTGGCACTTTTGGTATCTGCTGTTGGCACTTTTGCTATCAGCTGTGGTGCTGTTGGCCCTTTTTCTATCAACTACCTAGGACTAGTTGGCACTGTAGTGCTGTTGGCACTTTTGCTATCAGCTGTTGGCACTTTTGCCATCAGCTTTTGGCAATTTTGCTATCAGCTGTTGGCACTTTTGGTATCTGCTGTTGGCACTTTTGCTATCAGCTGTTGGAACTTTTGGTATCATCTGTTGGCACTTTGGTATCAGCTGTTGGCAATTTTGCTATAAGCTGTTGGCACTTTTGCTATCATCTGTTGGCACTTTTGCTATCAGCTTTTGGCACATTTGGTATCAGCTGTTGGCAATTTTGCTATCAGCTGTTGGCACTTTTGCTATCAGCCGTGGTGCTGTTGGCACTTTTGATATCAACTGGTGTTGTTCGCAAGTTTTTATATAAACATGTATTTTTATACTTTCATAGTATTTTTTTTTTAGTGGGGGGTCACTATTTGCTCATAGCTGGGACTCTTTGTGATCAGCAGCCTTGCTGTCAGATTTTGTTTATAGTCATACCTAGGACTAGTTGGCAATGTGGTGCTGTTGGCACTTTTGCTATCAGCTGTTGGCACTTTTGCTATCAGCTGTTGGCACTTTTGCTATCAGCCGTGGTGCTCTTGTCACTTTTGCTATCAACTGTAGTTGTTCGCAAGTTTTTATATAATCATGTATATTTATGCTTTCATAGTGTTTTTTTTAATGGGGGTCCCTATTTCTCATAGCTGGGACCCTTTGTAATCAGAAGCCTTGCTGTCAGATGTAGTTTATAGTCATACCTAGGACAAGTCGGCACTGTGGTGCTGTTGGCACTTTTGCTATCAGCTGTTGGCACTTTTGCTATCAGCTGTTGGCACTTTTGCTATCAGCTGTTGGCCCTTTTGCTATCAACTGGTGTTGTTAGCAAGTTTTTATATAAACATGTATTTTTATACTTTCATAGTTTTTTTTAGTGGGGGGTAACTATTTGATCATAGCTGGGAACCTTTGTGATCAGAAGCCTTGCTGTCAGATGTAGTTTATATTCATAACTTGGACAAGTCGGCACTGTGGTGCTGTTGGCACTTTTGCTATCAGCTGTTGGCACTTTTGCTATCAGCTGATGGCACTTTTGCTATCAGCTGTGGTGCTGTTGGCACTTTTACTATCAACTGGTGTTGTTCGCAAGTTTTTATATAAACATGTATTTTTATACTTTCATAATGTTTTGTTTTTAGAGGGGTGTCACCATTTTCTCATAGATGGGACCCTTTGTGATCAGAAGCCTTGCTACAGATGTAGTTTATAGTCATACCTAGGACTAGTCGGCACTGTGGTGCTGTTGGCACTTTTGCTATCAGATTTTGGCACTTTTGCTATCAGCTGTTGTCACTTTTGCTATCAGCTGTTGGCACTTTTGCTATCAGCAGTTGGCACTTTTGCTATCAGCTGTTGTCACTTTTGGTATCATCTGTTGGCACTTTTGCTATCAGCTGTTGGCACTTTTGCTATCAGCTTTTGGCACTTTTGGTATCAGCTGTTGGCACTTTTGCTATCAGCTGTTGGCACTTTTGCTATCAGCTGTTGGTACTTTTGCTATCAGCTGTTGGCACTGTTGGCACTTTTGCTATCAACTGCTGTTGTTCGCAACTTTTTATATAAACATGTATTTATATACTATCATAGTGTTTTTTTTTAGTGAGGGTCACTATTTGCTCATAGCTGGGACCCTTTGTGATCAGAAGCCTTGCTGTCAGATGTAGTTTATATTCATACCTAGGACTAGTCGGCACCGTGGTGCTGTTGGCACTTTTGCTATCAGCTGTTGGCACTTTTGCTATCAGCTGTTGACACTTTTGCTATCAGCTGTTGGCACTTTTGCTATCAGCTGCGGTGCTGTTTGCTCTTTTGCTATCAACTGGTATTGTTCACAAGTTTTTATATAAACATGTATTTTCATACTTTCATACTGTTTTTTTAGTGGGGGGTAACTATTTGATCATAGCTGGGAACCTTTGTGATCAGAAGCCTTGCTGTCAGATGTAGTTTATAGTCATACCTAGGACAAGTCGGCACTGTGGTGCTGTTGGCACTTTTGCTATCAGCTGTTGGCACTTTTGCTATCAGCTGATGGCACTTTTGCTATCAGCTGTGGTGCTGTTGGCACTTTTACTATCAACTGGTGTTGTTCGCAAGTTTTTATATAAACATTTATTTTTATACTTTCATAATGTTTTTTTTTTAGAGGGGTGTCACCATTTTCTCATAGATGGGACCCTTTGTGATCAGAAGCCTTGCTGTCAGATGTAGTTTATAGTCATACCTAGGACTAGTCGGCACTGTGGTGCTGTTGGCACTTTTGCTATCAGATTTTGGCACTTTTGCTATCAGCTGTTGTCACTTTTGCTATCAGCTGTTGGCACTTTTGCTATCAGCAGTTGGCACTTTTGCTATCAGCTGTTGTCACTTTTGGTATCATCTGTTGGCACTTTTGCTATCAGCTGTTGGCACTTTTGCTATCAGCTTTTGGCACTTTTGGTATCAGCTGTTGGCACTTTTGCTATCAGCTGTTGGCACTTTTGCTATCAGCTGTTGGTACTTTTGCTATCAGCTGTTGGCACTGTTGGCACTTTTGCTATCAACTGCTGTTGTTCGCAACTTTCTATATAAACATGTATTTATATACTATCATAGTGTTTTTTTTTAGTGAGGGTCACTATTTGCTCATAGCTGGGACCCTTTGTGATCAGAAGCCTTGCTGTCAGATGTAGTTTATAGTCATACCTAGGACTAGTCGGCACCGTGGTGCTGTTGGCACTTTTGCTATCAGCTGTTGGCACTTTTGCTATCAGCTGTTGACACTTTTGCTATCAGCTGTTGGCACTTTTGCTATCAGCTGTGGTGCTGTTTGCACTTTTGCTATCAACTGGTATTGTTCACAAGTTTTTATATAAACATGTATTTTCATACTTTCATAGTGTTTTTTTAGTGGGGGGTAACTATTTGATCATAGCTGGGAACCTTTGTGATCAGAAGCCTTGCTGTCAGATGTAGTTTATAGTCATACCTAGGACTAGTTGGAACTGTGGTGCTGTTGGCAATTTTGCTATCAACTGGTGTTGTTAGCAAGTTTTTATATAAACATGTATTTTTATACATTCATAGTGTTTTTTTTAGTGGGGGGTCACTATTTGCTCATAGCTGGGACCCTTTGTGATCAGAAGCCTTGCTGTCAGATGTAGTTTATAGTCATACCTAGGACTAGTTGGCACTGTGGTGCTGTTGGCAATTTTGCTATCAGCTGTTGTTACATTTGCTATCAGCTGTTGGCACTTTTGCTATCAGCTCTTGGCACTTTTGCTATCAGCTGTTGGCACATTTGCTATCTGCTTTCGGCACTTTTGTATCAGCTGTTGGCACTTTTGCTATGAGCTGTTGGCACTTTTGGTATCATCTGTTGGCACTTTTGCTATCAGCTGTTGGCCCTTTTGCTATCAGCTGTTGGCAGTTTTGCTATCACCTGTTGTCACTTTTGCTATCAGCTTTTGGCACTTTCGCTGTCAGCTGTTGGCACTTTTGCTATCAGCTGTTGGCACTTTTGCTATCAGCTTTTGGCAGTTTTTGTATGAGCTGTTGGCACTTTTGCTATCAGCTGTTGGCACTTTTGCTATCAGGTCTGGTGCTGTTGGCACTTTTGCTATCAGGTCTGGTGCTGTTGGCACTTTTGCTATCAACTGGTGTTGTTCGCAAGTTTTTATATTAACATGTTTTTTATACTTTCATAAAGTTTTTTTTTAGTGGGGTGTCACTGTTTGCACATAGCTGGGACCCTTTGTGATCAGAAGCCTTGCTGTCAGATGTAGTTTATAGTCATACCTAAGACTAGTTGGCAATGTGGTGCTGTTGGCACGTTTGCTATCATCTGTTGGCACTTTTGCTATCAGCTCTTGGCACTTTTGAAATCAGCTGTTGGCACTTTTGCTATCAGCTTTTGGCATTTTGGTATCAGCTTTTGGCACTTTTGCTATCATCTGTTGGCACGTTTGGTATCATCTGTTGGCACTTTTTTTATCAGCTGTTGGCACTTTTGCTATCAGCTTTTGGCACTTATGCTATCAGCTGTTGGCACTTTTGCTATCAGCTGTTGGCACTTTTGCTATCAGCTGGGGTGCTGTTGGCACTTTTGCTATCAACTGGTGTTGTTCGCAAGTTTTTATATAAACATGTATTTTTGTACATTCATAGTGTTTTTTTTAAGTGGGGGGTCACTATTTGCT